>CALYDF020005588.1:0-14207 GCA_944474145.2 Dicrocoelium dendriticum | reverse complement strand
GTTTCCTTTTTCTCCCGAGTCTGTCACAGTACGGCGACACGCACCCAAGGAATTGTCCTCCGTTTCGACAACAATCCAAGGCACACAGTTCCTCTACCTGGACATGAGCGGAAAATTATCAACTTTTTTACAACTAACTAACTGGACAAATCAATCAATTCTTCCGCGGCATGAACCACTGAGTCCAATTTATCTAACAATACCTATTCCACATATCTCTTGACTGGAGGACTTTCGACTACGGAAGGCACATTCTCCTGCCAAGACAAAGCTTGAACAATCGGTCATTCTAAGCTCTTCAATCCGCTTTGACCGCTCAAATGGCCGTGGTTACCACAATCTCTAATCAATTTCACTACATACCCCGGGGGATCTGCGATTCTTTCTTCGGAACCTATCCTGTCCTCCAAGACTTCAACATATTTCAACGTATATTCTTCAAGGCTTCACGTGGTTCTGCAGATGATCAACACATCATATCCAGAAAGAATGCTTAGTTCCTGACCTACCGATCTGGAACAGGAGAGGACCCAGGCACGCAATGGCCGCTCGCATAGCGCATCAGTCAGCAGAAAAATGGGACGCAACTTGACTGCGAATAACGGAGCAAAAGAACGTTCAACAAGAAACATAGCCAGTTACAACTTGCCATTCAATGGATTGGCGGCAGTGTTTCAGGACGTGGTGGGTTTTCGCCTGGCAAGCGTTCTCCCTATAAAAAGCCACAAATGTCCGTTTAACAACACTGCAACGTGGCGAATGTGACTCGCCACCGAATAAAGTCACAGCCCATAACTTCACACTGGCAGCTCAATTAGAATCATCATACTGGATAGCTTGCTCTTCAATTATCTTTCAATGGATCACTCAGGATTCTTTATCTATTATTACTCGAGGTATGACTGCGATATATGGCAGAGCGAGTATGTCCAAACAAATCGTTCTTTCGCATGGTCACCATCGCACAGTTTCAAGCATGGACATATGAACAATTTTCTACTGTCACTACAGTTCCCATAAAATGTCTGTACAGCTGTACATACCTGATCATGCCTCAACTGGCGTGCCTCGCATAGTCGAGAATAAATATTTATTTATTTATAATACCTTAATGCTACAAGGCACGTTATTAGGGAACTGCCTAACTGTGCGGGACTTAAGCATGCACTACTCCTGTTTGCTGAACTTTGCGAAACAAGTAATTTATTCCGCAGCTAAAGCACGCTCTCTCATCGGATGCATCCTCAAAACCATGACAATACAGGAACCTGGAACTGCGCTCTACAAAATATGTGCCCGGCCTCTGTTAGTGTACTTCTCTATAGTATTCCCCAATCTAAGAAAATGCGACAGAATAGCTCTTGAAAATGTTCAGCGTACCTTCACAAAACGCTTCCTGGGGCGCTCAGGTCTCAGCTACCGTGATCGACGCAACACACTTAAGCTCGACCCGTTATGGCTGCGCCGACTTAAAACCAACCTCGCTTTCCTATATTCGCTCATTAAAAATCCCAATGGGAGCCAATTAACCCCTGTCTCAGACTCATATATCATTTCTTACTCCTACGTGATAGACCCCACTCCGTTTTCCTACCAAGAACGCGCAGTAGTATTCGCTCCAACTTCTACCTCTACAGGTACCCACACGTATGGAATAGGTTACCTCTCACGATAAAAAGGGCAGCTATGAATAAGCACCAGTTCCGCTACTCTATTTGTAAATACCTCTCTGTCACACAAGTTTCCAGGCTACTGAATATCAACTTTCCTAAAGACGAGTTTTTGAAACTGGACCAGACCACTTATAATCGCCTCTTCTAACCTTCCCACACTATCTCCTTCCCGACTCCTAATATTCCTACCCGTATGCTTCCTCCAAAAACCCTTTAAGTCTTCCATCACCTAGGCATCAGACACCGGATACCGAATGCCTATGCATTCCCTCAAACCTTCCTCATCTGGCTAGCTCCAGACATCCGCTTCTAGCTAATCGCATCAACTTTACTGGCTACTACCTAGATGGTGAAGCCGGCGTGCGCAGGACCTCAAGTACCGGTTGATGTTGCCCAAATATATCCTAATCGACAAGCTGACACCGTTCTCTCTTATACTTGTTACCACATGAATCACGACAACATTGAATATTTTCTTTTAATCGCGCTTCCATTTACCGTATATTCCTCTCCCATTACGGAAGGTCTGTAGCGCTTACGTTCGCTGACATGTTGTTGCAGTCTGTGACACTGTAGATATACACTAATGACTAAGCGTCTTATTGGTATGGCTACACCTGGCCACTGATAGCCAGCCCTAGCGCTACTATCCGTCGGTCTTCTTAAATTCAGTCTCTGTTTAGAAGCTGCTAGTGGTCGTGCGCCGTGCAGAGGCGCATATCCGGAGCTTGCTAAGAGCCACTCTCTTTTAACTCCAACCTTCAGCCTTTAGGACTGTCTGCGTCAAATACACCTGCTGTTTTTTGCTTTATTCTGGGACACTTTAGGTATCCACTAGCAACTAGAAGGCTTCACCCCAATGCCATTGCTAGCTGTCGATACTCTCTCACTTAGTACCATTAGCAGTTATTTTTATTACTTACGTCACCACTTTTCAGCGGCAGCGAGTCACTGTAGATAACATACCTCTTTGCGCTAGGAGCCACTCCTTATCTCTCCAACACTTACTCTTTGGAATTGCTTGCATCACACACCTTCGCTGGTTTGTTGACTTCTTCTGTCACTGTAACTGTCCCCTAATAACTAGAAGGCTTTATGCAACTTCAGTTGCCGTCCAATTATTCTCTCTCTTAGCACCGTTATCCTTCTTTCCTCTTATCTTCATCAAGTTTTCCTTAGTGATTCGTTGTGGGCTTTATACATCTTTGCGCATATCCGGACCTACTAGGAGACATTCTTTGTCTCTTCATCCTGAAATCTCTTGGAACATCTGTATCACTTACCTCCGATGGCTTGCTGATGTATCCTGTGAAACTGCAGGAATCCACTAGTGACCAATCTGCTTAATGCAATGGTTACATCTGACCACCGAAGTTTTCATAGCGCCACAATCTGTCGATCCTCTTAACCTCAGCATCTCTATTTAGTAACAACTGGTGGTCGTATGCTCCAAGCATCTCTGGAGCTTGCTCAAAGCCACGCTCTTTTATCTCCAACCTTTTTCCTTAGAGACTGCCTGTGTCACATACGTTTGCTCTCTGTTGACTTATTCTGGGACACTTTAGGTATCCACTAGCCACTAGTAGGCTTCATCCCAATGCCATTACCAGCCGGGGATACACTCTCTCCCTTAGTACCATTATCAGTTCTTCGTCACCACTTTTAGCTGTAGCAAGTCATTGTAGTTAGGATTGCTCTTTGCTCCAGGAGTCACTCCTTATCTCTCCAACTCTTACTATCTTGAATCGTTTGCATCACACATTAGCTGGTTTTTTGACTTCTTCTGTCACTGTAGGCATCCACTGGTAATTAGTAAGCCTAATCCGAATGCCTTTGCTGGCCACTGATACTCCCAGTCCTAGCACCACTATCTGTCGCTTTTCTTATCTTCCTCACTACTGCAGCAATTCGCGTATGCACCATGTCCCCTTTGCGCAGATCTCGAGCTTGCTAGGATAAACTCCTTGTCTTTCCACCATACATTCTCCTGAAGTGTCTGTATCACTTACCTCCGCTGGCTTGTTGATCAATTCAGTGACCCTATATGCATGCACTAGTGACCAAGCGTCTGATTGGATTGGCTACACCTGGCCACTGGTAATCTTTCCTAGCGCCACCATCTGTCGGTCGTCTTAACTTCGGCATTTCTGTTTAGAAGTAGCTAGTGGACATAGGCTCCATGCATATGCGATTATCCAGTGTTTGTTAGGAGCCAATCCGTATCTCAATAACCTTTATTCCTCTAGAATATCTGCATCCAATCTTTCCGCTGCCTTACCGCCAATTGACCTTTATATCTCTCACGCGGAAAACTATTTATTTTCATTTATTATGCTCTCTCTATCGTACTACACTAGCTACTAGCTTTTCATGCACCTTGCAATCACCATCAATATCCTAAATGTCTTTGCTCTCTCTTCGCGCAATTTTTGGCTCACGCCAAACCGATACTTTGCAGATTATTTACTGGTACAACGCTCTTGTCTCTACGCAGGCGTTAGCAATCCACGTGTACGGCTAATGCTTCTATTCAAAAGGATATTCAAAAGGCGCTTTCAGCATAGTTATTATTGCACAGTGTATGTGCTTTTGTCTCACCTCCAAATATTGTAACATAAGACTTTAACAATGTTTAACTCCATGCCTGTTCTTGCGGTCTTCTCTCGGTTGTCCCTCACTTTCCCTTTTCTCCGAGGTGCGGAACTTATTGGAGATCTGGAATTGGACTGAGGAACAGTTTTTTCCCAAGACGGAAGTAACCACCAACAAGAACTTATGTACAGCAACGTTGAACCTAAGAAAGATCCAACTACAATCACCACAACCCTTGTCCAGTATGCAGAACTTGACACATTTTCATACTGTCCTACATTATACATCTGAACAATCCAGACAGCAGAAATTTTGAACTTTTGCTCACCTGGACACACAGCAAGAAGACTATTCGCGATGTTCCACTCCTAAACCGGCCTCAACAATCATGGCAGCCCCGATCAAATTACCTTTCCAACTAAAAGAGGAAATTAGGAGCCATTTGTCTGCGAATAACCGAATATGAAATCAGCCGTCAGACGGCTTTGCCAGTCATACATTAATGTTCAAAATGCTTTACGGCAGTGTTGCACGACGTGGTGGGTTTTCGCCTGGCAAGCATTCTCCCTATAAAATGCCACACATGTCTGCTTATCAATACTGCGACGTGGCGGATGTGACTCGCCGCTGAATAAAGTTACTGCCCACAACTACATTCTGGCAAATCGACTAGACTCATATTTCAACTCTACCCGAACCATGCAAGAATATGTTACTCTCTGTCTACATGTACCGTTTCATTGCACTTACAGTGTCTTGGCCGTATTAACTACACACGATTGAACCAGAAGTATCGTCGTGATACACGACGGCTTTGAAAACTTTATCACGCCTGATTTGTTGTGTCTTTATGGATTTGAGAACAAACTATTTATTTATTTATATGAACAATTTGCTACTGTCACCGTTACAGTTACCAGTAAATGTCTGCCCACTTGCACATACCTGATCATGCTTCCATGGGAGTGCCCCGCATAGTCGAGAATGAAATATTTATTTATTTATTTATACATGGGCACCACTTCTATTTATGTTGCTTTGCTTTACAGAAGTCACCGTGTTTCATGCATGTATATTGTTTCACCATTGGAACGATTATCGAACATTTCATGGGAGGTAATGGTTGTACTTAAACACCGTTCATATAAGTTAGTGCAGCAAATGGCATACGTTCCAATCCTGGGAATAATATCAGCTACCTACAGGACATTTTCAGCTTTATTACGGTGACTGAAACCTCAAATGCATCACAGTTTCATAGGTGATGCTGGCGCTAATGCTGCGGTAATTATTTTGCCTGTCCGTGCATTGCTCATACAGGCAACTCAAGTCAAGCATGGATCCGGTAATTTATTCACATTAATGCGACACCAGGACGCATTGACTTGGCCTAAACATGCACCGTCACTTTTGCAAAAATATCCAGGTGTACGTAGTCATGCGTAGATACATGCTATGCTTTTATGAACTTCTTTTCTTCCCTGTACCTAACTTTTCTCAATCGCTCTTAGGCCACAATGTCATTGGATACACTTCATACAAGTCATTAATTTACGTCGCCTAGCCATTTCATCGAAATTTCAGTATACAAATTATGTAATGTTATTAAGGAAAAGCGCAATCCAACAATGCTATTCACTGTGTTTCAAGCTGCACAATCACGTATACCTGGTAATCTGCAAAAGCAGCAGCAAGCGTTTCTTGAGTACTTTACAATTCCTTTTCAAAAAGCATATTGCAAGGGATAGACAGTTAGATATACATATAATTAAAGAGACAGCTGCACGTACTTTGACACTTTTGCCAATACATTAAAATATATGTTAACTTTGCAATTATATATATAGTTACTTATATGTGTATACTTTTATATTTGTATACACCGGCTTACAATAATTACACTTACACACATAGACTGCTTTGTGCATCCTTAATTCCAACAAGTCTTTAATGCAAAATATTGCAAGCCATATCCATTCCCATCCTAATTACCGCTGTTGATGACGCATATATATATAAGGATAAGCGTACAAGTACACAATCACACATGCATTTGCCATCAATAAGTTTTTGTTACGGTGCATGTATAAACCGACATACGCAATCCATTGCAAAAATTACTTTTTCATTTTCGAACTGAACTTAAAACACCTCCTATTTATTCCATTCGCATTTTTAAGAGAAAGACGTGCTTTTACATTTAATCAAATGTGTGTCAAATAGATGCTTTTTGATTATCTTGACCTGCTAAAAGATACCATTCCAACTTTATCCTGCAATATTTCAACATATTTTCCTATATCCCTAGGTCAGTCGTACCTAAAGGCGTCACTCGGTTTTGAAATCGCGCGCGTCGTTAAGCGGTCCCTACCCCAGCTTCCGTGAGGGCATGCTTTCAGTTTGGCACAAACTGGTTGTTGCTGGAGCCGTGGCGCTCGCGAAGAAAGCGTAGGCCTTGGGCATATTTTCCTGTCGACACATCATCTTACTGGAGGTAATGATGGCTTCGGTTTGGTGTGTGTGGCAGACCCTGATGCAGGAAGGGATATTGATGCGGCGGGTGGCTCAGCTTCCGTATCGTACACGAGCAAAGCAGCAGGGCTACATTTAATTTCTGGCCCACAAGGTATTTTAAGGATGGTTTATCGCAGACAGTTTTCAAACCAGATAGTCGTCCACAAGCCAGGAAACTAGATGCGATGAACCTCCTTTAATTACAATAAAATCCCCTGCTCATGAGTACAAGATATTTTGTGATAATGGAAAATGTAGGGCGTTACGATGCAGCAGTATGTTTAGTAGGCTGCGAAAGTTGTTGTGAATATGCCAAGTGGTTATTTCTAAATCCTTATACGGTACGGTGTAAATGCGTTACGGTGGTTAATCGGTGGCGGGGAATTCTTCTACCGCGCGCTTTATGTAGCTCATGGTAAACCGGGAGATGACAGGCATTTAAAAATGACAAATTAGTCTACGGTTGGCTTTAGGTTAAAGAAATCTGTGGGCCATTTGATGCCGTCAATAGTAATATTTACCACCACAAGCCCTACGTAACCGAATATGGACGTTACCACTAAATACTTAAAATGATATCTACTCCAGATGAGCCTTCAAGTTTAACGGAGGCTATGTAGAGTATACCGTCGCTGGATGGGAAGTTGCTAACACAACATAATGTTACACCAGGTATGAAAGCAAAGCGTAAAGTGATCTTGCTAAAGCGTTTTCTTATGATCTTATACCAGTTTTAACCAAAATGTGCATACGGGGCTGTATTTTCCGTGTAAATGGTGTGGTTGTTTGTAGGTGTAATCTCTTAGACACAAGCGTATCTTTCTTATATATGGATAAGGTTATGATAACTCACATAAGCTTCTTAAAATAAGGACATCACTGTACCTACGTTGAAAGCTTAAAGTGGAATATGGATGCAAAACTTGAAACATGGACGAAGCTATGTTGGTTCGTGACGCCAGGTACAACCACTATATTTACGGGCTCCGTTAGTGAAAGTACCTCAGTAATAGTTCTAACTGGTAAGTGAACGATTCTTCGCGGATTAAGGTTGGTGTAAGGATTTTTACCCGGAATATGTCAAGTAAGCGGAATGTAAATAGATAGAACCTGGCGTAGTACGGGGAATGTGAAAGCTTTGCATACTTATTTTATAAATGCTCAATGTTGGATAAGGCCACATAGTCGTACCACTTAGGCATTTAGCAATTATTTAAGTAACTACCGTCAGACTGAGTTTCATGGTCAAAGAAAGCTGGAGTAAGGAAGCTTGGTGCAAGCGTTGTATAATTTAGCTATATCAGTCCAGCCACAGCTTAGCAGGTAACTTCTGGGCTGTGGACGATGCTACATGGAAGCAAAATCTTGGTGGGACTTTTACAATTGGTCCAGCTCAGGTCAGCCAGATCATTTTAGCTCTATTCAGATCGTGGACGTGGCTCCCTAGTAACAACTAACCTGTTCGAACCATTTTTAAATAAATGATAAATAAATAAATATTTTATTCTCGACTATGCAAGGCACGCCCATGGAGGCGTGATCAGGTTCGTGCAACTGTACAGACGTGTTATGGCAATTGTAACAGACAGTAGGAAACTATTCATATGTTCATGATTGGAACTATACAATGGTGGAAATTCGAAACAATAATTGGGCTGTCATGCGCTCGGGACCTGTTTGTTAGGACATAACTGGTCTACAATATATTGCAGTCCTACCTCGGCTAATAACAGACTGAGAATCCTGCATGATCCGTTAGAAGATAATTGAGGAGCACTTTCCAGAGTGACATGACAATACAGTGAGTTCGTGCATAAATGACGTAAAGGTCTAAGGTGATATCGTAGAAAGTAAAGTGACGACAGCATAGGAGCGCAATCGTAGAAAGAAGAGAACCCACGCTATGCAGATGTAGAAGCTCCAGTGTAACTAACCTATCTTTAATGATGACGCTAGTTGACCTGTCAGTGTGAAGTTATGGGCTATGACTTTATTCGACAACAAGTCACCTTCGCCACGTTGCAGTGTTGTTAAACGGACATTTGTGACTTTCTATGGAGAAAACGCTGGCCAAGCAAACTCCCACCATGTACTGAAACACTGCGCTCCATCCATCGAATGGCGTGTAGTAACTGGCTATGTTTCTTGTTGGGCGTTTATTTATTTGCAGTCAAGCTGCGTCCCATTTTTTCATTGGCTGATACCTTAGGCGGGTGCCCATTGCGTTCCTGGGTCCTGTACTGATTTGAACGAATGACTGTGCCAGATTGATAGGTCAGGAACGAAATATTCTTTTAGAATATGATGTGCTGATCATCTAAAAAACCACGGTAGTCTCCGAAGGATATCAAATGAAATATGTTGAACTGTTGTTGAAGAAGAGAAGGAGAGGAGTTGGTTTCGAAAAGCAAATCGCAACTCCCACGGGCATGTTGTACAATTGATTGGAAATTTAGGAAACCACGGCTAATTGAGCGGTGAAAGCTTGTCAAATAGCTCAGGATGTCTAATCGTTCTGGCTTGGTGTCGGCAGCAGAATGTGCCTTCCGAAGTCAAAAGGATTGCTCCAAGCGAGAGGTATGTGGAAAAGATAGTGTTAGGCAAGCTGAACCCAATAGTAAACGCCTCAGAATAATTTTACCCGTGCAACATAATGAATGGTTGGTCCTGTTAGTAAATTGTAAAAACGGTTGCTAAGTTTCCGCTCATGTCCAGATAAATAAACTGTGTGCCTCGTATTGTTGTCGCTACGATGGACACTTCCCCTGGGTGCGTGCCGCCGTAACTGTGACAATCTCGGGCAAAGGTGCTTTATCGCAGCCCAGCCATTGCTTGGTATCCCTTTTCTGAACCATGTAAGAGGTTACTTAGCTTCGCGTAGCCCGATGCAACCGTTTTATAGGTGTCCATATCCGCAAGACCGTCGCTTTGTTTCTCTTTTCTAAACTTCGTACGATAACGCATAGTTTCACGAAGCCGGCTGCTATGATATTATATATAGTACATTTCAGCCAAGCGATAGCTTGGCTAAATAGTTTAGGCTAAATAGACTCACTTAGCTTAATGCAACCAGTTTGTAAATGAACTATCTCAGTTATGCCATGCCTGCTAGCTCCAATCTGACCTGTGGACGATGTTATCTGGTTTCACGAATCCTGCTGATATCATAATATAAATGGTCTCTCAGCAAAGCTATCGCTTGGTAGCACTGTTCTATAAAAGATAAATAATAAAATAATTATATTCTTGACGAAACGAGACACACGAGTACAGGCGTGCTCAGGTGGTTGACAGAGCCATAGAAACACTAAAAGTTGGTGTATACCACACGACAGAAATACGTGTTGGCCAAATACGTGGCTTGAAAATTGCACATGCTTGCACAGGACTGCTGCAGGGATTAAGCGCTTGATCATTGGTGTCAAAGGGAAAGGTGGCTCCAACGCGCTGTACCATCTCTAAGTGTTTCTGTTATGGAAATGCTGGATGCGGCTTTGAATGGTTCAGGAGATTGGTCTCCGTTTTGCCTTAGGCCTAGGAGTCCGATAGCGTTTGATAAACACGTGTTCGCATATATGGGGTACTAAAAGCATTATTCGTGTAGAGCAGTGGGCGGTGACTTTATTTCGGTAGCGAATCACATCCGCCACGTCACAAGGTCATTAAACAGACAGTAAGGGTCTTTTATAGGGAAGAATTTTGCCAAGCGATAACGCACTAAGTCCTGGAACACTGCCGTTGACCACAATTTATACAACAACGAGACACATTAACACATTCGCAGGACCGATTATGCGCGTAGATAATCGCGGTCATGGGACAAGCGATTTATCGTTGGCTCAGCTGAAGGATAAGTCAGGATTCATCAGGAACGGTTGTAGACCGCGGTGCGGTTCGGAGATAAGCTGTGTAAATGGCGGTGCTGCGTTATTTTGATGAGTATGGAACTCAACTCATAAGCAGTATCTCTGTATGAGCAAATAACCGACGGGCCCGGTGTATGTCGCTGGTAGGCCCACGAGAGGTAGCCATCGCTGCTAAGTGGGACGCTTGCATGGAGAAGATGTTTCGAACGGTCGAGAAGCTTGCTGTGGTCTTTGGAATCAGGTGTGGCCAAGCGTAGTAGTATAGACCAAAAACATTATACGTCCGGAGGGTATAAACTCATCATACCAAACTGGCGAGGTGGGTGAAGTATCAGGGAGAAGTAGCCAACCGCCGAGGTGGACACAGCATAACGTCATGGAATGGCTAGTAAATTGAACACATGCAGGGAGGTGAAATTGTTTTTCGGATGTTCCGGAAGTCATAAGCATTGAATCCAAATTGTTCAGACACATGGAGGATACGGATCAAACGGCTTACAGGAGAAATTATCCACTGGCGAAATGTTGGGAGCATAACGCCAACGCATCGCATGTATTTTGGTCATTTGCAGGGGATGAAGCTATTTAGGTGACGTTCCGGAGGTAATAATGATTTGAACCCAATTGTTTGAACCAGTGGAAGGTACGGATAAAAAATAGATAAGCTTCTAGACGCTGAGGCTTGATGACAGACCACGCTGGCAAAGTGGGTAACGTATTAATCGGCCACTGACGCCAAGCATATAAAGGACCTGGTACCATAAATAATCCACTAGCGAGGTGGACGGAACACAACGCCATGACGTCGTAAGTAAGTTGAACGCTTGCCGTTTGATGAAGCTATCTTGAGGCGGTGTTTCGGTAGCGAAAATGATTTGAACGCAGTCGTTCAAACCGCTGGATGGTGCATATAAAGGGGACAAGATGCCCGAAGTGGTGGCATGAGCTGTCCATATATGTTTATAGTTCTACGCATCTAGGCTTTAGGTAAGTTTATTCAGCAACTTCTGTGCAGGTCTCGCAGGGGACAAGGAAGAAAAGGTCACAGAAAGGAAGGACTTCAAACGTAACGAAAGGAGTAAGGAGAGATGGCGACCTCGAGCCTTGCCAAACATTTCACCTCGTTTTATATGTGTAGATGTAAACTATAACGTCATCTGTTTGTATGTGCTCTCTAATATCGAGGAGGAAAATAGAAGATCCTTGTTCAGAAACTAAGTGTCGTGAGGTGCGGAGTAGTGCATCAAAGGAAAGAAGGTGCAATACACAGTTGTGACAAAAAGCCTATCACATTGGAGTGGTGAGTGATTATACCAACAGCTGCAGCAATGGAACCGTGGTGCTAGCAAAGCAATTGAGCTAACGGTGGGATAAAATGGAACAGCAGTGCCTCAATGGTCTAAGTAAGCCTCCCGAAATTGGAGCGATACGATGTCACAGGTAAGTCAGATTGACGGACGACCAAAAGGGCAGTTTGGGGATGTTGTACGTAGAAGAATCAGACCATATTTCAGGGAGTACTGGGCACGTACTGTAGAGCTTACAGTTGAAAAGAGGAGCGTCGAGTTATATAAACTAAGTCTGCAGTTAAAAGTGAGATGGGAAAGAGGATCCAGTGATGCTATATTCCTGTAAATGTGAAAGGATTTGGATGCAGTGCCACGCAATAACGTGCGGAACTAAATTGTAAAGGGTAAGTAGCTGCAGCACCGTAGGTAGGAGGTGCCTAGGAGGAGAGTAAGGCCCCAGCCAAACACGTAATCAACGTAGTAGGAATATACGGTAAATGCAAGCGAGAAGCAAGGAGAATTATCAATGTTGTTGTGACTAAAAGGGTAACAGTTATATGGAAGAGCGATGTCAACCTGGCAATACCGATATAATTAGTCAAAGTAGCCTGGTACTTGAGGACCTATGCAAAAACGTGCGGCGCTACAGCGTAAAAGGCTAGTTGGTGAAGCATCAGAGCTTGGTATTTCGTCAGACGGAATGAGAAGTTTACAGGCTGACATCACAGCCAGGTACTTGAGGTCTTACACGCAAAAGTGCGGAGCTACAGTACAAAACATAAGTCATTAAAGGACCATAGGTGGGTGGTGACTAAGAGGATAGGAAAGCCAGAGCCAAGCAGGTAAGAGTAGTAGTAGGAATATGCGATAGATGGAAGCGGGATTAAGGGAGAATATTCAATGGTGTTTTGGTTTACAGGGTAACAATTATAAGAAATAACGATGTCAGCGTAACGATAAGGCTATAAGTAGGAAACATAGCCTGCTACTTGAGCTCCTAGGCACGAAAGAGCGGAAGTATATTATGGGAGAGAAGTAGGTGGTGCAGCAGGGGTAGATGATTACAAGTGGAGAAGAAAGCCAGGGTCAGAGAGATAAGTGGAAAAATAAGACGAAACAATTATAAGAAATAACGACGTTAAATTAGCGATACGGATATACTTGGATAAAGTAGTTTGTTACCTAAGGTTCTACGCACAAACTTGCTGCGCTACAGTGTAGATGGTAGGTCGGTAGAGCTCCGGAGCTTAGTGATTCGTAAGACAGAATAAGCCAGAGCAAAAAATGAAGGGAAGTATTAGGACGAGAGAAGGGATGGCCAGGTAGCATGACCAGATACTCGTGGTCTTACGCATCAAACTGCGGAGCTACAGTGTGAAAGGTAGGTCGGTGGAGCTTCGTTGGTAGGTGGTCCACAATGGAAAGTCAGAACCAAGTGGGTAAAAGAAGTATTAGGAATATGCGAGGAATGGAAGCGAGGTGTAGAGAGAATATTCGGTGTTATTGTGGTACACAATGTGGCATTTACAGAAATAACGGTTAACATGGCGCTAAAGATAAAAGTGGGGAACAGCCTGCTACTTGAGGTCCTATGCACAAAAGCGCGGAGCTACGGTGTAGGAGATTAGTCGGTAGAACATCAGAGTTAGGTGCTCCATAAGTGGACAGGAAAGCAAGGGTCAACGCGATAAGTGAAGAGGTAGGACGAGATAAGGTTATAGGTAGGCAACATAGCCAGCTACTTTGAGTCTTACGCGGGAAAGTGCGAAGCTACAGTGTGAAAATAAGTCGTTGGAAAACCGTAGATATGTGGCGCCAAGGAGGAGCGATGTGCCAGAGCCAAGCAGGTAAAAGAAGTAGTAGGAATAGGCGGCGGATGGAAACAGGATAAAAGAGAATATTTAATGGTGTTTTGGTTCAAGGGTGACACTCCTAAGAAAGAAAGATGTCAGGTTAAAAATAAGCATATAAGTAAGAAATATAGCTTGCTGCGTGAGATCCTACGCACGAAAGTGCAGAGCTAAACTGTGAAAGGTAAGTCGCTGAAACTTAAGTGGTATGTGGTCCATAATTGGACATGAAAGCTAGGGTCAAATGCATAAGTGAATAAGTAGGATGTTATAAGGTTCCATTTAGGCATCATAGTCTGAAACTTGAAGTCTTACGCACAAAAATGCGGATCTACAGTGTAAAAAGTAAGCCGTTGGAGGAGCGTAGATTGGTAGTGCCTTGGATAAGCGAAACTCCAAAGCCATACCGGTAATAAATAAATA
>CALYDF020005587.1:0-14201 GCA_944474145.2 Dicrocoelium dendriticum | reverse complement strand
GGTTGCAATCTGCGTATGGCGGTCATGGATTCGATCCCCAATAAAAGACGGTGGAAACGCGCACCACTGACAAGCCCCTATAGGGCGTAACGCTTCTTGTGCTTTTCCGTGCTAGGCTGTGCTATGTAGCTTAAGAGCTACAAAGAAGAAAACAGTAGAACAAAGAAATTAAAACCCTCCTACTCATTAGTATTATAAAAAGTTAGCATCTCCTAGTTTCAAAATTATGGACGTAGTGTCTATTAAGAGGAGTTCATGACTTTCGGAGGCCGGCCACTGCCATCTGCAAAGGTAGTAACCTGCGAGCTGTGGAGGATAGGAAGCGGTATATCCCTGTAAGCTTGCAAATCATGCAGGCCAGGTAACGTTCACCATGGCTCAGTGGCTTAACCTGCTGGCTAGTGGGCATGTGCCGATAGCGGTCACGGGTTCCATCCATTTGGGGTTCCGAGGGAAAGCGCACCAATGACGAGCACCAATAGGGCGAAACGTGCTGGTGCTTTCCCGGGCTAGGCTGTGCTATGCAGCTAGAGAGCTCCTGGGAAGAAAACATTAAAACAATCAAAGTAAATGTCAACCTATTCTTAGTAATATGAAATATGTACACTCTCCTAGTTTCAAATGACTTGGAGGTAGCGTCTAGTGAGATGAAGTCATCACATTAGAAGGCCAGACAATGTAAGCTACTAAGGTAGTAAGCTGGCTGGCAGTGAAAGATAGGTCGTGCTATATCCCAGTGATCTTGCAAATTATGTAGTCAAGACGATGCCCCCATTTCTTAGTGGCTTATGCTGCTGGCAAGTTGTCATCTGCATTTAGCGGTCATATGTTCGATCCCCAGTAGGGGACCGAGAGAATGCGCTCAACCGACAAGCCCAACTAAGACAAAACTCCTCTGGTGCACTACCAGACTCGGCTGTGCTATGTAGCTCGTGAGATACTGGGACGAAAATATTAAAACGTTTAAATGGCAAATCCTCCTAATCACTATTAATTTAACGAATGTAGCGTCAACAATTTTCAAATTCTGTGAACGTAGCTACTAGTGAGAGGAACTCATGAACTTCGGAGGCAATCAACTGCAATCTGCTAAGGTAGTACCAAGCTTCACAATGAAGACAGGTCGTGCTATATCCCAGTTAGCTTGCAAATTATGCAGCCCAGCCGCCGTCCCCAACGGTTCAGTGGATTCAGCTGCTGGCTAGTAATCATCTCACTCTAGCAGTAATGTGTTAGATCCAAAGTAGTGAACCAAGGAATTGCGCACAATTGAGAAGCGTCAATAAAGCGAAACGCGTCTGGTGCATTCCCGGGATAGGCTGTGCCATGTAGCTTGAGAGTTCCTGCGACGAAAAATAAAACATTCAAATTCAAACAAACATAATTATTAGTAATATAAAATTGAAGCATTTGATATAAGTGATTATCAGGATTGCTCTGATTTGCAGGCGGAATTTTAGCTGTTTTCCTAGGTGAATAAATATTGTGCAGACGTTACACTGCCTGACAAGGAAACATCATCAGTGCGGCTTCAGGGGCACGGTTCGCAGTACCTCGTAAGCGACTTGGATGTCCAAAAATTTTATCGATCGAGTACTGCTTGGAAAACCAGGCTTCAATGAACTCACGCGCTTGCCGACTTTTAGCCCTTCCGAGGAAGCTGGCGTGCTCTACGTCGAATTGGTGGTCCTCGGCATCAATACGTACTGATCGTGTCGACGAATGGCCAGGCTGTGTTCCTGTAGCCTTGTGCCAGGCTTTCTTCCACTCTGTCCCACTTAGTATTTGTTGCAGTTCCGGCAGCAGATCTTATACATCACACCAGTTTCTTCCTCTTTGCTAAGTTTATCTTTCACTTTGAAGAGTTTACTGCGCATTGTTTCTGTTGGCCGGTGTGCAACTTTGACACCAAAAGGCAACAAAAACCTCGCTATCATTTCAGAGATTCCGTTGATATGTGGCAGAGTTCCTCTCGTTGCAACTGTCGCATTTGTCGATGTGTGTTGAGCAGCCTTTTGTGTTGCGATGCAGCGTAGAATGAAGCCTTTTGGGTACGAGTTCAGCTTGAGCAGATTGAAGGGATGGTCTTCCTCCTCCCTTCTCAGCTGCGGTGTTCTACAATGTGTTTATGCTAGTTTGAAAATGAGCTTTGGATACGGATAAGAAACGTAATCGCGGGATCGGAACACTAGATCAACTCGGCAGAACAGTTCCTTGTGAAACTTAAAAGCGCGACCATTTAACGGAATGAAATAATATTCTCTTTTGATGTTACCGCCTTGTTCACCTCAGTCGATATCAGGTTGGCGAAACAATGACGCGCCTGCTAGAGGAGCACACGTCGACTGATACAAGCATTAAACTCGACGCCGAACAGATGATGGAGTTATTGGAATTCTGTCTAACAACACATTTCACTTTCACTGGCCAAATTTACGAACAGATAAGCGGCACACCATTCTGATCGCTGATTTCTGTTCTGGTAGCCGATGCAGTGATGCAAGCTCTGGAACAAATAGCACTTCCGATCGCGAGACCAAAACATTGGGTACGATACGTAGACGACACCTTCGTTATCCTCAAGCTTTCCAACTCGGAGGAAACACACGAACTAATCAACAGTGTGTTCGATGGCATCCAGTTCACCAGGGAGGGGGAGAATAACCAGCAGTTACCATTTTTAGACGTTCTCATACGTCGGACTGGTGCTGAACGCTTGGAAACAACAGTCAACTAACAATTTACGCATTCCGACCAGATCCTCAACTACGACAGTAATCATCCGGCAGCTTACAAACGTAGCAACGTGCGAACCCTATTGAAACCAACACAAACCAATCGGAGCATACCGCAACTGAGAAGGGTAGAGGAAGACCATCTCTTCAATCTGCTCAAGCTGAACTCATACCCAACAGACTTCATTCTACGCTGCCTCGCAACACAAAATTCTGCTCAACACACATCGACAAATGCAACAGTTGAAACGAGAGCAAATTTGCCACATAACAACGGAATCTCTGAAATGATAGTGAGGTTTTTGTTGCCTTTTGGTGTCAAAGTTGCACACCGGCCAACAGAAACAATGCGCAGTAAACTCTTCAAAGTGAAAGATAAACTTAGCAAAGAGGAAGAAACTGGTGTGATGTATAAGATCTGCTGCTGGAACTGCGACAAATACTAAGTGGGACAGAGTGGAAGAAAGCCTGGCACAAGGCTACAGGAACACAGCCTAGCCATTCGTCGACTCGATCAGTGCATATTGACAAGTCTACTATATCCCAGTTATCTTGCAAATTATGTAGCCTAGACGACTTTCCCCATTGCTCCCTGGCTTATGCTGCTTGATACTTAGCTTCTTCACTAGCGGTCATGGGTTCGATCCCCAGTAGCGGACCGAGATATGCGCACAACTGTCTAGCACATTTAAGACCAATCGCATCTGATGTTTTTCGATGCTACGCTATGCAATGTACCTTGTAAACTCCTGGGACGAAAACAATAAAAGATTAAAACTTTGTATCTTCCTACTCATCAACAGTATAAATTATGTAGCCTTTCCTATTTTCAATTCCTAAGGAGTAGCATCTATTGAGAGTAATTCGTGACCTTCGGTGGCTAGCCGCTGTCATCTGCTAGTAGTAACCTGCTCGGGGTGGAAGATAAGTCGAGCTATATCTCAGTTATCTTTGAATTTATGTAGCCCAGCCGACTTCCCCATGGCTCAGTGGTTTATGCTACTGGCTATTTGGCATCTGCCTCTAGCGGTCATGTGTTCGATCCCCATTAGGGGACCGATGTTGTGCACCACTGCCGAGCCTCAATAGGGGGAAACCCGTCTGCTGCTTTTCCAGTCTGGACTTACTATATAGAGGTGTAGTGGTATATATTGTACGTGATCTGGGGGTATCAACCACAAAATTTTTAATTAGCTCTTATCTGCTGATTAACACGTGTTGCTTTTTGTAATGAGTTAATTTGCCCGATAATTATAGCTGTTTAGGAAAAGTTTGTCAATGGGGTGTTTGAATCCACCACTGCGGTGCGCTGAAAGAACAAATACGTGCCTAGTTTGATCCCAAGCCTCATGTCTATTTTCATCTGTTCCAAGTGGCAAAATTTTTGGTGTATGGTATTCGCCAGGTTTTAAGACCCTTGGTTTAAGTTTACAGTCATTAGACTCTGCGTGTTTGCCATGTCAGTGTGTCGTTTACATTTTCTCTGACTGCATGCATCACTCCCTGGGGGCTGAGATGAATTGCGGTGTCTGACCCTAAACCTATGGAAGGAGAAAATTGGAATTCGACTCTTCGGATGTCGATTGCGTGTACCATCCATCGGAACTGGTAGTTCCACAGCTGTCAAAACCTTTCTAATCGCGTGGGGGTAAACTGCATGTTAAAACGACAAATAAACACATTCCATTATATTCGATTCATCTCTATTGTATAACCCATTAAAATCGTGCAAACTTTAATAACTTACCGGTACGCTAACTTACGCTTTTTAAATATTGCAAATTCGGGTGGTTTATAATGCTCATCTTCAATTTTAAAAAACTGATTGCCTTATTTTATCCCTTCTAGTTCCGCTCTTCTAAAGGGATGAATGGGGTTGGTTGGCAGCTTTCTGATTCTTTCACGGGTTGGATTAGCACGGTGTAAGAACTTCTACTTGGATTCTGCCTAATGCAGATCAATATACTACATTTGCTTCAGACCAATCACCTTTTGTACCGGATAAAGTATCATCTTTGGACACTGGAAAAGAAAACTAATAATAACTAGATTAATCTGATGGAAATAAATAATACAACATGATTCAGCTAACGCCTGGAAAGCCTTACTGTTTTGAAATCCTGTTTCACTACCTTGAATTGCTGGCTTATTCATTGGTTACGCGCAATCACTAGCCGTGTGTGAAAGCCAACGATTATTACAAGTGCCTCACTTGGTCCGCTTTTACAGAACGGGATAACTCTAAATGCCTGTTTGACAGGAAGATTACATGCAACGCCCCATGTCGATCAACCTTCCTCCCACCCATTGAAATGTGGACGCCCTCGGCTGTCTTTCGGGGCCAAACCTGTCCTCGGCAAATTTGGTCATACATGGTGGTGGTGGATAATAATCACAGTAGATTGTACATAGAGAGGGCCTCCACTGTACTCTATGGCTTAGTGACATAAGCTGGTGGCTGGCCGTGTAGGCTGGTAGGGGTCATGAGTTCGGATCCTGAGAGAGCAGATCGATGCGCACTACTAACCTGTCCTGCTAGGGCGAAACGGCCGTCTGTTGCTTTTCTGGGGATGTAGAGGACTATCTACTTTGAAGGCTGCTGGAAGACTCTCAGCTTATAGCTACCACACAAAATGAAGGTTGTAGCGCTTGCTCTACCGCTTACTTTTACGGGTGTCTACGACTTGTGGAATGAAATATTGGAAAACTCACTCACGAATCTCAGTTTTCAACCTGTTTACAATTACAGCCAACAACTTAAATTTCTGCTAATTGGAGAGACTAAGGAACAAAGTCGTTTTCCAGTATTTTCCTTCTTCATTTCCACACGTGATAGGTTACTGGAGGTGTGCAGCAAAATTATTGCACTACACATTTTAATTTATACTGTTAAATGACACTTGACACGACATTGCGCTTTTGATTGTTCCCTGGTGAGCTGGTTTGATTACTAGTATGCCTACAACTTTGGGGAGCAACGTTAAACCAGGCCATCGAGTAAATGACGGAGCCGTTGGCTTCCACACAGAATATGTCAATAATTCGATTGAAATCCACTATCTAATCTTGTACCAAACATGAAATGACTGTGATCTGTGCCCTGCGCTTTGTCTCCTGCACTCAGTTATCAATCAGCTTTCGAACCAACAAGTGATGGTCAACTGATAGACGCTCCTTCATCTAATTCTCGCTGTTCTACCTCCAAACCCACTTAATCTATCGGGGGAGGTTGATGACAGAACCAACTTGAGCAGACTGCATCTCACCCCGTCACGTTAAATGGGATACAGCGTAGCATGAAATGTACGAGGCGCCAACATCTGTCGTGCTAACTTTTCCGACCGTGGCAACTAGCAAAAGTGGAACAAATGTCGCCGCTTTTTTAACTGATGGAATATAAGCTGAACGGAACCCGTAAAGGTAGTGGTTGGCCTGGTAACAAATAGGCTGCATGACCGTGTGCGTGTTGTAAGCTTGACTTATAGCTTCGTTGCAGCTCCGGTTAGGTAGGCTGAGGAGCTTATCATCGGTCAGGCAATTTGTAATATCATAAATATGTGTTAATTTGGTAATTAGCATGCTATTTAAGTGGGAGCGTGCGCCGTCTCTGATATGCCTTCCAAAATCTTATGAGCAACAGTTGGTGGTTGGGACCCAGTCATTCGCCTCTATAGATGACACTTATGGCACCTCGGACTCACAACTAAGGATGTAGACTGTTTCATATCCTTGGAGGTGCTGGTCAAATTTTATCGCTTTTATGTAGCTGTTCCACCTCGAGTGAAAGGGTATATTTTATCAACTTTTAGTTTCAACGCACTTTGACGTCAGCGCTCGTGCACGCCAGCATGTGACCTTCCGATGGATCAGGAGATAGAGGGTGTGAAGCAATTTTAATCGCCATTGTCTGAATGGAATACGATTCGCCATGAGCTAATGAACTCCTGTCAGAAACAGACAAATGTTAAGCAGTGGTGTAGCAAGTACTTTTGCCGCCCGAGGCAGTGGTACAATTTTCTCCATAATAGAGGGGAGAATAAGCATGCGAAGGCCACACAATAGGCTCACGATAAATTACACATTGGTTTTCGATTAAACGGATGATCGTTTGGGACACTGAGATAAGTGTAGTGAAAGTTACCATAACGAGACAAGTAAGGGGGCCGGTGAGAAGAACGTTTGTACACGTGTGACACAAGGTGCAAAGGTGTGGTTGGTTGTACAAAGTAACATTAAAATATTCGACCCACAGCTTATGTGGAAAATTTGCCCTTTATATGTGGCATCGATCGGTAATAACAAGATCGCCTTTGTCACATTCCACTCGGGGCAGATCGCCTTACTACACCCCTGCCCCTCCTTGCTACGTCTCTGGTGCTAAGTGTTACGTGCTCGCAACGGTGCACTTTACTACTCGCTTACTTTCCTTCGGCATATGTGGCAACACGACGACCCGGACCGAGGCGCCAGCCGATGTGCCTGATTCAAAGCCATGCAGTTGCGTCTAACAACGTTTTCACAACAGCCATTTTCGGCTTTCAACCTTCGCGGTGAGATGCGGAAGCTTGGATGGAACCACGTAGCTATCATGTGTGGATTTTTAGATGTTTTGTTATGGCGGGTAACCAGAACCTTGTATGTATGCGGAAGTATTTCGAAAGGACTATCACACAGATCACAGAAGCCTTACCAAGTACTCCAGCTTTCAGGTATTTATTGGTGTATCATATTCATTTTTCTTGGCCACTTTCAGTTCATCGCCGCCAATGCGTATCACTTTTCCAGCACCTACACTTTGTTTCTTTCATCTCCATCGACATGGTCCTGTTATTTACCCTTTACATGTAACTACTATGTTATTTGCAAACCAGCAACTTTCCCTGGACATCTTATCGACAACGCGCCGCCGCACTTTAATCTTGTATCACGTGTCTCTTTGGTCGCCTACAGACCACTGAAGTCTATGTTTACCAGGGCGTCCGACAGCACAATATCATGTACCTGCGTGCTATCACCAATATGGAATATCGCACAGCCCTACAAGATGATCTGGATAAAGATTTTACATGGTCCACCGTGAACATGCTGCACTTCAACGCTATCAAGTGCCAAGTTCACAGCATTCGCTATCAGAGTACTCACAAGTACATGCCACGGGCACAAATTTTACAGCACGCTTCTCATGAATGCGATCTCGGCGTGCTCGTGCAGAATGACATTGTTTGGTTGAGGCAGACTGGAAAGGCATCAAAAAAGTAAATCAGTACTTCGGCCTCCTTCGAATAGCGTTCAGAAGGTTTCATTCCCCAGTCGTTCCCGTAATGTTTGGAGCGTACTTGACGCCACACGCGGAATAAGTATCCAGACTTGGCAACTATGACAGAAGCACCAACTCACTGCGCCCGACAATGCACAAGGCAGGGCTACAAATGACGTCCGAGTTTTGTCCCGTCATCCCTACCAACTCAGGCTGAAAACGCTAGATATCAGCGTACCTTATTGGCGTCTATGGGTGATATCACAATGGTGTATCAGATCCTAAGATACTCCAGTCACACACGCCAATATCTTTTGCAACTCAGCCAATGCACATCTCTGAGGAGTCATCCTATGAATTTGGCCATGCAATGCATCCGACAGGAATGTCGCCGAAACTTTTTCTCCCTCTGGGTGTTTACCCTTAGAACGCCCTCCCGGCGCGTGAAATTAATGCCCCCACCTTATCGGTTTTCATAAAATTCCTTGTCGATATTTTGAGACATTTACCTGTCATATAGTCTATGACTATCAGATGACGGCATTAATGCAGAACAATCTATAAGCGGTGTCATAATACCCCGTAACTCCGGGCCGGAACACTCATTATGTGCTACTCAAAACCCTTTGATTGCTCATGCATCTCAAGCCTTATTTTACTGAGACTGTCTTTTTAGAATTTTCACCCAACTGACCTTATGGGACATGTTAAGCATTCGTTTTTATACCCATCATAAACCATTCCTCCATCCTCCGATTCTAACTGCTTTTTCTTCTGAACCCAGCGGGATGTGCTTGATACTCTCTGATCTCAATCCTACGCCACTACTTACCTTTTATATTTCTTTCCGAATTTGTCTCTTTCGTGGTCTATGAGCTTGTAGTATGGACGAGATAATTTCGTCAGAATTTCTGTGGAAGCGCATCATATTGCGATAGCTTTCCTAGCCTACAATTATATTGCCTCGAGTGCATCTTGGTTATTCGCTCACTTACCCGATGAATACCGTGAGACTATAGCTCACTATTTCATTCTGTCTCTTTCACCGCATTCGCCATGATATCTGCCTCCACCATCCCGATTGATGTCCACTTCCTACGCAGTTCCCTTTCTTTCCAGCACATATGCTCTAAATCTTACGTCATTTTACCTAACACCTCTCAGCTCATGCGTACTATTCACCGTATTGTGCGTATTCCATACAAAAACACATTACGGATTAACCACGTAAAAACAGTACATAGTTACTTACCAGTACTGATACAAGTTCACTTACTGCCGTGCGCATGGAAGTTCTGTTGTTTGTCTTTTATTCTTTCTCTTTCCCTCTAATGGAAGTGTTAATAGAACTTTCTCGGATGTTCCCAATATTGTGGAGATTCCGATGAAAATATTCTCTCGAGATGCGAACTCATATTTTTCGAATGCATTCATGTTGAATTTACTTTTATGTAGTTCCCATAATTGGTTTTGATATTATTCATCCTTGTGAGTTTCATCACACACATTTTAATTACAGGCAACGACATGATGCGCACACTATACCCACCGCGCCAGGGGGGTTTGCCGCCAACTTGGTAAGTCTTGGACCGTAATTAACTGTGCTTTAATTTATTACTTAGACCATACTTATTACCAAATCACTTCAAAAATCGCATTTCCCTGGCGCTATTCTGGCACACTGTGATGCATATCTTGCGGTGGGTTAATATTTCCAAGCAAAACCATGCTCAAGTTACACAGAACAACTACTTGTCTTGCAACGCTGAAGCATATCCGGTCATTCCCCACAGAGAATATTTCCTTTTTGTGATTCCGTTTTGCGTGGCTTCGCTAAAAACAATTTGCAATGAAATCGCAATCTTTGGCGCTTTTAGGGTTTTCGGTGGGAGCTGGAACGGGAAAGCGTTATCATTTCATACGTACTTACCTGGAAAATTTCACTCTTCTCATTCTACATAATCATGATACAGAGTCCTGAAATTCGTCAATTGACAAAATTTCAACTCGAACCGCCGCCCTCTACCATGGCCAGACTTCGAGTTAAGCACACAGGAACGGCATAACCCACTTCAAATACAAACTGCAATTCTGTAATCAATTTGCTCGATATCTGTAGGATCACTTCTAAACATTTTCTTCATACTATAGCGGACTTCAGAATATTTATTTGGCATTTTAGTTAGCTTGTAACCAAAGTGTACAAACGTATAATTTTTGAGAATGTGACTACGCAATCCAATTCTCGCCCCTTCCTATCGTAAAATTTCCACTTATTTCGCTTCTGTTATCTATCACTCATGTGTCTCCAAATGATAATTTTATGATCTTTTGAATCTTTCAGATTTCCTTCTGTTCTATGTAATGTTCAAAATTGCACCCTATTAATCATGTTTTTAGAGGTGTACTTTTCATCTTCAAGAGGAAACTTAAAATATTTGTATACCCAAGTTTCAAGGTATTGTCTGTGGCGATATCAATTGGCGTATCACTACCTTAATTCGCATGTATTTAAGTGTTTCCTCTAAGAAAGATTACAAAGGTCGATTGGAAACATTTTGAATATATTTGTGACCTGTGTTTCATAATTGCAACTGTTCCTCTGAAATTTCCAAACATACCATCCAATCAGGACGCCTTCGTCTCATTAACACAGAACTGATATGAAATGACTCATTCATTTTTATTTTTGCGCGCAACAGTGACACCTCTTCTGCCTTATTCCGGCAACATACCTGTATGTACAAGTCGCAAACATTTTCGGGCTGTAGTAGTACTACTCCAAGGAAAGTATACTCGTTGCGTCTAGTTGAGTACGAATTCCCTAGTATATCTCGTTCGTTCGCGAATGAAACATTTATTTTTAATCGCAATGTAATAAACACTTTTGCTTAGCCCCAGACTATTTAAGTTAGATTCCCATAAACTGTGATATATCATATCCTAGTTAGTGTTTAGAAGATGGAACGCAGATGAATAAGTTGAATAGATCCATTTTAGGTGTAAAGATGCGTTGTGGCAATTTCAACTTATTTCCGTTTCCGGGTTCTAAGTGTTTTCCTACTTATTAGTGCCACAGATAAATGGGAATTGACGCTAGTTTCACGATGACCTTGCTTTTCTGCTCAGGACAATTGTAATTTAAAGTCGTATCGGAGTATTTTCGATCTCTATTCACATTCCATGCACAATAAGCAAGTTACGGTTCTCAGAATTGCCCACCTATCTTTCATAGTCTAGGAAACCTTTTAGAACAACCTAAATCTTTCAGGGCCAGTCTACTAGTAACCATATGTGTGTAGTTGCCAAGATTGTAGGGAATACTTTTATATGATACGGCATCCATCATCATCTTTATCATCACATATTATCTGAAGGTGATACACACATTTAATCTTCCGCAAACGTAAGATAGATACAGAAAATAGCGATTCACTATAGATTATAGAATGCAACATATCAACAGGTACTATGTTCCTTGCTGACGTCATATGTTTCAAGTCTATGACCGTGGTTGAAGGGATGATAAGCGGGCTGGGGACGGACGAAATACTCACAACACAAACACCACTGATTTCGGCTCCTCGCTATACAAACTGGTGTATCCAACCAGATGTGTTCATCGTCCTGTTTGCCTCAGCCCGACAGTCAGAAGACACCAAACGACACCGAATACTAAGTGAGCGTTATAATTCTTCACGACCAATTATTAGCTTGGCTTCCCTTTCTCACTTCCCATCCATGCCCCTAGCGTGCAAACAAAGCAAGTCACGGGAATCCGTGTGCTAACATGCACTAAATGTAGCCCAGCTATAGGCGTCTGGTGCGTGAAATAAGGATTCTGAATTGTTCCCTCGTTTTTCCAGCCGAAAATGCTCATTGCTGGCTCGGTGCGTTACCAGACATGAGCTAAACTGCAAAGGCATCAACGTTGCAGCCTAACTAGTTTCTTTATGACTGTATAATTGATGGGCCAGGTGTCACAACCGTACAAAAGGGCTGAAGGCATGGCTCCAATGTAAACTCTGTCCTGCAGGGCGACAGTGCCATCGTGTCGGCGTCACAGGTGGCAGAGATTAACAAATCACCTCTAGGTTATGTTATACCGTTCGTAATCCTTTCGTTTATCTCTAAGTGCCAAATTGGCTGTCTAGATACCTGAATTTCTGCACGAGTTCTCTCTAATAGCCAACATGGTTCTGCGCAGGTAACGGTACCTGTTAAGTCTGGAGAATGGCTCTGCTTGTTGAGGGCATAAATCATAGTCCAACATGCGTGACAATCAGTGTTAATTTGTTCACTGCTGCTTGGCAATTTTGGGAACTGTCAAATATAAGGGCAATACAGTCGGCGTACTCCAAGTCAAGAGATCGATTACCTAGAAGCCGCTCCACACCTTTAGATCTTTCCTAGTGAACGCAGTCTCAACGACCTCTTGGATGGCGAAGTTCAAATAGAAACGGCATCCTTATCTCACACCGCTAGAGATATTGAGGGTAGGTGACAGTTTGTTATAATCACTTACCGTGCTCGAACTATGTGCGTAAATCATGCTCACAATGATTACAAATCTATCGGGTACACTTCTCGGAAACAGACAGCCCCAAACTGTACATCGACCGACCGCATCGAACGCACAATTGATCTTGACAATCCCGACTACTGTGGCTCGCCAATAAATACGGTAGTGTTACAAAGACTGAAATAATGTAAAGATGTGGTCAACGCAACTGCAACTTCGTCGAAACCTGGATTGTAACTCACGAATGTGACTTTAACGGGTGCCAAGCATTTTCTGGAGGACGACGGAAACGGGGGAGTTACAGGTAATTGAGTTCACACTGATCCCTCTGTGATCGCCGCACCCGGAACGTAAGCTTCAGTCTGCTTGGATAGTCTCCTTCCTGCCCCAGCTTCACAAGTATGTTGTAAATATCATCTACAAGAGCAGATCTCCTGAATTTAAGGAGAGCTGGAGGAAATATATTTGCTGCTGCGGTCTTGTCTTTTTTCATTAGTTTGATCGCACATTCGACTTCTGCGAGTGAGGAAGGATCAGGGGGTCGGCCCAGGGATTAGGGGGATCAACGGCCGGTAGAGAAGCTGAGAAACCTGGATGCTTAAGCTGCTTCTCCGTGTCCGGCCCAACACTCCACGTATTGCTACAAGTTGTGCATTGGTTGCTTTATCGCTTAGCCTAACACCAGGTCTCTCGCTTTCCGCTTCGAGTATCATAAAGAATAACATCTGATGGGTACAGCCATTTAAATATCCGCTGCACGATGAGACCACCAAGCTTCGCGGTCTCTTTCCAAGCTGGCACGGCGTTTCCTCCTGAGGTCTCTGCTAGTTCGGTTGTTTTTGACCCCAACCGGAATTTGTCTACGAGCAACCAAAAACTCCAGAGACTACGTATAGACCCACTGTCCATGTTTGTAATTAGATTTTGCAAATGAAAATATACCTGCTGATATTAACTTCTGATAGATATGCAACCAGTGGCCCTCCACTTTGTTTATAGGGTGCTTAGTCAGGTAGGATGCTAGAGTACCTAGATATCCACTCAGAATATCTGACTTCGAGAGTTGGCAGGTATCTATGCGCGCACAGTTTCGCCACGTTTGTCCATCTAAGCGAACTCTGAGATCAACACAAACACGTGCATGATCAGAGTCCACGCAAATACTTCAAATCCAGAGATGGTTTTGGCACAGCCTCTCTAGTGGTAACTGATCACGCTATGATCGAGTAGCGCACCTGGCTGGTCTGAGACTGGTTGGTGCCATGTAACCCTCCATCGAGCATATGACATACGGAGGGTGTTTAAACATTTCACTAAGGCTACGGCAAAAGCACTCCGTAGAAATATTTGTCAGAATGCGCGCGATTTGCAAAGCATTATTTGGGATTACTGTTGGCGATCAAGACAAGTTCTTGGGGCCACATTTCACACGCGAACACCGCTAGAACACTCTTAAGCGCAAGGTGAGCAATGGCTGCTAGCATATTTGATAGCGTTTTATTTATTATAATATATTGTCTAACGCAGGTTCAGAGAAGTACAGGTTGGCAAATTGTTTAAAACTTCGCAATGGTTCGGAATACCTGTAGCTCGGGTTGGTAATTAACGCTTTGATTCGCTCTCCGAGCTGGGTAATGTAATTACAAACGGGTGTCATTAAATTACTCTTTTAGCGGAACAGAAGCAA
>CALYDF020005586.1:0-14110 GCA_944474145.2 Dicrocoelium dendriticum | reverse complement strand
TGTTGAAAATATGTGGGATCGTAATACGACAGGACTGGACATTTGAGTCAGATCATCGTGAAATATCCGTTCTCATATGCGAAGCTTCATTGAGAAAGAAGCATACATGTCGCTATCAGACGTATAAAGTAGCCCTTAGGCAGATACTATACTGCCTGTAACAGAAGGCATCATTGACAGGATAAGCCGAATGTTATAATGTCGCACCTGAGGCCATTTTTAGGTGAAAAAGTGTTTATTTCAGAGAAACGGTTTATTAGAATCTCATAAGTGCGCACTTCTGACCTCCATCATCTTGAACATTTATAGACCATGTTTATGAAACCAGACACTGTCAACATGTTCTGTGCTAATCGCATACAGGTCAAAATAACCACGTAAATGTGGTTACACGTAGAGCTTTACAGTGTATGATAAAACTGTAACACTGTCGGGCATATTGTGCAATACTCTGAAATTGCGCTAAATCTTTAACAGGGTACCGATGCAATCAGGTTGATCAACTTAATGCACCTGAGCGACTTAGATATGAACTTCTCTATGGTCTGCGCGTTCATCTGGCTGGATAATCCGTCTAAAACATGAGGATAACGGCCTCCCATTAGTCTGGCCTTATTACCCTGATCCCCCGGTATCTTATCTTGTACTAAGTCATGGGACTGTAGTCAACAATTTCACTAAGCGCATATTATACATCTCACAAGGCTGATAAAACGGATTTAACTGTGTTATCTAGCTTGCGTGTGTCTGGGCAGACGTTACAGTTCGGTGTAGTGAAAAATACGCACGCAACTTAAATGTTCCATCGTACACGGCAAACTGCTCGGTGGAAGAACATGTTGCTGGTGCTTTTCCTATCAACGAGATCAGCGCAGCTGACTTACACTGAGTGCTTTCACTACCGCCTTCGTCAAACGCGCACGTATTTCACCCGCAGCAGCACCAAAACTGTCATACACGCATACATGAATCATGAATATCAGACTCCATAATTCGTCGCACTGATAACATCAGCAGAACTAATTGCATACTGTATACAACGAGTTAAGGCATTGCACCACACTGCGGTTGATTTTACTCGGTTAGCAGAATAACTGGAACTTGGTATATCCTCTCAGTATTCACCACTGTCTTTTGGATTCCATGCTTCTCATAACCTAGTTTGCAAGGATGATTATATACTGCACTTTTGCTCTACTGGGTTCTATAAAGATGCAACTGCTTAGGACAAATACACTCACTGCCTCAGTTGTTTGGCTTATATATTATCCATACGACTTTTGGCAATAAGCATTATATGTGGTGAGTTTTCGCCAACCCGTTTTGCAACGATTTGAGCAATTGCGAACAATCACTTTTTCTGCCTTTGGTACCCGTCTATTTTGGTCATGGGGGTTTCTCCCAACCACTGCTCACAAACTTTCCAACTACGTTGCATTCTGCTGGACCTTTTGTTCTTTCATGTAACCATCTACACTTCCACAAGATTGCAACTGCTATTCTCATTCAAAGGGTTGTCTCATTGCTGTTAAAACTACCCAACTAAGGTCTGTTTAGTTGTGCTTGCATTTCATTCACTATTATCAGACAGCATTTTTCCATGCTTACTGCAGTCAATTGGCGCGGACAGCAGTTTCGCTGGTAAAAATCATACTCCTGCTTCGGCTGTTATTACGGCTCTGTAATCCGTATCATTCCGTTGTAGTCACACTACCCGTCTCCGCTCGCAAGCAGCTGGGATATTCACAGTTCACGAGGTATACTGCTAACAATTGCTAGTACGGTGCCATGAGGACAAAACCCACACATTTATCCTGCCTTGGTATCGTGGTTCTTTCCAAGCACTTTCGGCTAGTAAGGTTGTGCGACTGACCTATCGTTAACAAGCTCCAGCGTCAACTATCCACCTACAGTATCGCTGCCTACTTACGTGCACTGACAAACAATCGCCTATTTCATCGATTACTAATATCGGTCGCCCGCATTTGCCTGACGCAGTTGCCGTGCTGTGTTCTAATATATGACGACAGCAACACTGCTTTTTACTCATTGTAGCTGCAATATGTAACCCGATCAAATGCCAAGTAGTGGGACTGTGTGGCTGTCATTTATAAATGACCTCAGGAACAAAGAGAGCAGCCTGTTCGGAAAAGGGTTACACTTAATTTTGCCACACAACAGCATGCAGTCGATGCTACAAGCCATTAACCGTAGGCTGCCTAAGAGCATTCGTTACAAGGTAGTGCTACACGTTCGCACGCTGCAACGATGGAATACAGTAGTTCGCACTGCTGGCCCTTTGAACATAAGCGAACAACTTCTTCTAATGGGAAGATGCTCTATGTGCTGTTGCAACCTGCTCACAATGAGCATGTGTAATAACGAACGCGGCACCCTTCACCAATGAAAAAATACACACAATACTAGCCACAAATGCGTATTATGTACGTACCTTGCACAAGACGATAGAATGGAAAAACGTACAGGTTCAGCATAAGCGTTCTATTCATTTTACACTGTACACCGTGGTTGCTGCCTTCATAATTTCTTTCCGCTCATTCTTTGATACCCTGGAGGGAAAGACAAGTCATATATGAATTATTATCCAGCATTAATCAAGCAGATGAAACCACCGGAGCTAGGTTGGCCAAATTAACAACTGGTTACATCACCGCACCATCCTAAGGAGGCTTTGGCTTTATGCGGTCGACGTAAACAGAAAAAGCAATTACATCCGCGTTCATTGTTACATAGCAATGAAATTATTATTAACGTGGCGTTTATTTAACGATACCACTAGCGCACAAGCAGCTAAACCGAAGAGGATAAGCACTTTGACATGTCTGGGCCGCAAAACTCGACCAAATCACTTAGCAGTGTCATACAAATATCAGTTTGCAGAAAATCACCAGAAAGCAGTTATTATGAGGGCTGCAGAAGACAGCTTCGATGATACCAACGCGTATAATACGGGCATTGAACCCATTGTATTGTTCGCCGTTCGTTTTCTCCCGGATTTTGTAAGCCGCATTCTGCGCACATTTCTTCATCGATCACCAAAGTTTGCAAAGTTGGATGGTTGGTTTTTGCGCCAGCTGTTGCGTTCCGGGGTTCATGCCTTGCGTCGTGAACAGCAGTCGACATGACAATCTCCTCCGGCAATCCCGACAGACGGAGAACTGCAACGTTCAAGTTCAGTAAGGTGGACTCCGACGGCTGGTTGTAATCGGCAATGTTTGTGTCAGTGACAAGGTGCAATGGATGGGGGAACGTGAACGGAGACATTTCTTGCGGGCCGGCTTGTTGAACGAAACTACGTTGCCACGCGGCATACAGAGCGAAGTGCGCTGCCTGCCGTCGCTGATACAGTGCAGGTAGGTCGTTCAACGCCACATCCAAAATGGCGCTCGGTTCTTGCCTTCCGATTATTGGAGCGTCGCAGTGGAAACGGCAAATGCTCTATTATACTCTCTCGTCCACGTCCGGCTGACCGACAGTTCGTTGACATCCACGCTGTTAGGCCGCATGAACTGCAGCAGGTGTCTGCATGGAACTCCAAATTGGACGTTAATTTTGCATGTGCACGTACGCCTGTTGGGGTTAACCATCTTCATTCGACGATCGGTGAGAACCGTTGCATGCTCACCCCTGCTGAAAACTACAACCGGAAAGGTTGAACCCAAGTCAGCCGCTATTACTAAAATAACGTACGGCATCAATCGGCGGCACAATCGGTCCAACGCCGGATGACTGACAATACACAGGTTGCGACGAGATGCATCCGATATGGCTTTTTGTCGGTTCCATATCAGATACGTCGCGCTCATCCGTGACACCATGGCTTCCCACCATCCAATTCGCCCCTTAAATAGTTCCATCTTCAAGGAGCGATGCATGGACTCCAACATATTATTGTCGTGTATGCCGTATATTGCGGCACCAGGAATCCTGCTGTTGGCCAATCTGCAGATTTTGGAAAGAATGAAGGAACTGATTTATTGAATGAAAGGTTGATCATTAGTATGAATGAATTTTAAACTAGCCAAATATTTTCAAAAGTTGCACTGTACATCGCGACGAAACACATGTGAACGAAGTGGATTGCGAAAGCGTTTGAAAACCTTTCTAAGTATATGAATGTGACATAGGAAATGATGTACGGAAGGAAAGACGTTATGTACAACGTTCGCAATGACCAGTACAAGTCGGACATGATGCACTTGATGCCAGAAGCACCACATACAAACTCCAGGAACGTAAGGAGGAAGATTCTGACTACAGTCTCCGTCTCCCGCCAGAGCAAAGCAATGGCAACCGGCAGACTTTTTCGACAGCCATCGACTATAAGCAGTTGGTATAATAGATATCTCCGTTGGTTAGTAAAGAAGGTACTGCCAATAAGCAAAAGTCGGGAAACCGGGAGTACAGTTCCAGCACCTCGGGTGTGTAGTAAACGAATTGGGTGATCCGATTGTTTTCGTCTCGCAAACATTGGGCTCGCCCAAGCTGAACAAACTGTGATTCCGTGTCCAGTGTTTATCCTAAAACAGCATTTTAGACTACTTAATCAAAAAGCACCTTACCTGGATTGTTGCGCCCGAACCTGTGCCTCGCTCGAAGGTTGCCGACGTACGCGTCCGTCAAGTATGTTCCGAACATTGCTATGAGGTAGAACCGGATGTGGAAACATCGGCTTCCGCATGCAAGCATTGGCCTGATTATCTCCAGCTCTGCCGGCTCTAACCGACGGTTTATACTGAAAAACTTTAATGCTTCGTCTCCCAGAAGCTTGTAGTTATGCACCATGTGGAACATGGTTATTCCGAACGAAGTCCCCAGCCTATCTATATTGTAATACGCCCCGCAATGTTTGTGCTCCGATAGCCTTCTGTCGGATGGCAGGCAAACCATTTCCGGAGGCACTGATACTTTATCAGTGTCTTCTCGCCGGATAAATATGCGTTCGACGTTCGAGCACTGTAGTATGACCCGGAAACTCATTCGAACCGCTTGTGAGTACTACGCGGTAGCTCGATTTTTAGCGTGCCATACTGATCGAGAATTTTAGCTGAAATAACGTGGAAAACAATGTTTGAATAAACATTTGAAAGGAAATTTGACTATCGTCAACATTCCTCTGATCCAAGATATCTTGGATCAATTAAAGCGGTTCTGGTCAATGCGTCTTTAGCGCTTACAGGTAATTTTTCAAGTTTTACCCAGTTTTGATCCCGTTTTGCACCCAGGTTTCGTCTTTTTATTGAGGTAGTTTAACTATTGTATACGTGTTTTAATTTCACTCTGTTTTTCACTATATCGGTCTTGCAATGCACCGAGGCTGTTGTTTCGGGTGGTTTGGATTCTGAGGTTATCGCACTTTGTGGCAGTCCAAACTGTCATATACCAGTAACTGACGATTCGGGCGGTGTGCAGTGCGATGTCCGCAACCGATAGTACCACCAGATATGTACGGACCTAAATACCGAGCAGTACACAGTGCTGGCCTCCAGCAAAATGTTGCTTTTCAGTTGTTCCAATTGCTGCAGCCGCCAGGAAGACCACGCGGCCTTTCGTACGAGAGATAAATCTCTTGATACCTGGCTGCGAAATGTAGGGCGTCCGTTCTCGATGCTCGCAGATCTTCGCCTTAAGATTGAGCTGCTCCTGGCGACGCTTGTGGGCTCCAACAATGCAGATTTGATCAATTACACTAAAGCTTAACTTGTGGCACCAATCATTTCACCCGTCCAGGTGGCTACCGACAACAAAAATGAAGCTGTTTCGACCGTCCTATCTAAAGCTACCCTGATCGACGCCGAAATTCTGGTTTAATGATCCCTTCTAGTAAAGCGAAAGAGAGCCAGGAAACCCCTTAAGCTCTCTGCTAAACAACGTTATAGTCGTCTTGGCACCGGAAACAAGCCAAGTGTGGTCACTTGTCAGACCGTCTGGCGGTTGTACGAATGTGGAGATTCCAACACGCACTACTTGTCAGCTGAAGTTGCTGGATATCTCGGTGATCACCAAGATGCATGTCCTGAAGGTTTGCTTGACTCTGCTCAAAGCGAAAAATCGGCACGGGACCCTGCTCCCATTATCAAAATGAAAATGCAGGCCAAATCGGCCATAAAGCTTTTCGGTGGAATCAATGACCCGAGAAATGTAAGACATCGACAATAGAGCGAAAAACATACGCTGCCGTTGCTACATCATCGCAGGGACTAAATACAGTCCCATCACCAGTGTTGGAGCCACCTGCTCCAAGTAGCGTTTCAAAGATCCGTGGGGTTAATACACCCAATGGTTGCCATGCTTTCACGGATAGTAGCGTTATATTCCTTAACGCGGCTGAACCTACTGCTGTCCTTCCTGCTGATCGCATGTTGGACGACCTTCAATGGTTTAACATGTGCGTAAAGAGGCTTCTTCCGCCTGGTTTTCCAGGCGGTACTGTCAGGAAGCTGATTAGACTGCGGAACGTCCCAGTTAATGTACCAAACCGTCGACCGCGTCTACTTAGTGTGGTACTCTTGACTCCGGAAGAAAGCAGCGCACTCTTGCTGTTTGCATTTAAGCTTAAAGGTACAAATCTTAGCGTTCAGCCTGACCTTCCTCTGGCCGATAAGATGAAGCCAAGGGAGGCTATCAAGTACCTCAAAACATGCGAGCGGTCGGTGAACAAGGTCTCCGGTTAGTGGGTTTACGGGTGGTCAGTCGGTGGTTCTTTTCCGCCCTACCACCGCCAATTCTGGTAGCGCACGACCCAAACCTGGATATAACAAATACCTTTAGATAGTGCTAAGTAATACGCGCAACCTAAGGACTAAGGTGTACAAGTTAGGTCTGCTTGTAGATGGGTCTCATCCCGATATGCTCTCATTCAGTAAAACGTGGCTGTCTCAGGACATCCCGGATGGTAAAGTACATCTATCAGGCTACGCACTATTTACATGTGATCGCTCCGCTGGCCGGCAGGGAGTGAACGTCGCTCTATATGTGAGCTGTAAACTTGAAGTTTTGAAGACATGCTTATTTCAGTCAGCAGAAAAAACGGCTGAAGCTTTATCGCGTTATTAGCACATCCTCGACTCAGGTTACTGTTGTAATTACGTAGAGAAAGCCTGGGAGCGTATCCAAAGAAGTACTTGAATTCATTCGCTCCCAGTCCGCAAACAAGTGTTTGGTGATGGGCGACTTCAACTTCCCAGAGATTTGCTGGGCAGATCTTTCTTGCGACTCAGCGTCAGGCACCTTCGGCGCTGATTTGCTTGAGCTTACGCTCTAAGTATCTTTGCATCAGTTTATTGACCTCCCCACTAGGTACCTGGATGCCCAAGTACCGTCTATCTTAGACCTTCTATTTGTTAAGTCACTCGATTTTTTGGCGACATTACTTACGGATCTCCACGGAGTTCCATTGATCATGTTTGTCTGCTCTTCAGTTGTAATCGGTCTAGACGCTAGCAGGGTACAGTTGAGTCTCGCCCGAACATATGGCACGCAGGCTATAAAACAATGCGATCCATGCGTTCGGGTTTCCATTGTGAGATCTCAGACGAAGATACTGTCCAGGATGCCTGAGATAAATTTAAGTCCTACCGTTCAGAGATCTTTGCTCCCTTCATCCTAATCACAAGGAGAAAAGGGGCACGTGCACAGCCGCCCAGGATAGATCCCACTGGCAGGCATCTGCTCACTAAGAGGTCTAGATGTTGGCCGACTTACCGAGATGCCCCGTCCACTTATACTTATGAGAGCTTCCGTAAGGTTAGCAATAGGTGCATGCAGAACCTAAGAGATGCTCGGCTCAATTTCAAGAAAGGATTAGCTGCTGAAGCTATAGAGAATTCAAAAAGATTCTTTGCTTATGTTAAAATGCGCTGCGGTTCGAACATGTCAATTTCCGTATTGATGCGTGATGACGGTACTCATGCGCATACCGACTATGACAAGGCCTGCATACTTAATGGGCAATATGCGGCAGCGTTTGTAAGGGAAACCTCTTTGACAGGCAGTAAGCTGGTTTGCAGTGACCCAGGGGGTTCAGGAATATCTGAATTTATTGTAGCGTAGACGAAAGTTCGTAGGCTGCTACAAAGGCTGAGCCCTTCTAAGGCCTCTGGGCATGATTTAATTCACCCGAAACTGTTGCATGAGTTGGCTGCGCAACTAAGTGGACCGCACGCTGTTGTGTTTCAGAAATCGCTTGACACCTGTGCATTGCCCTCCGAATGGAAGGACGCTGTTATCTGTCCCAACTTCAAAAAGGAGGACAGGAGTCTGTCTGCAAATTACAGGCCACTTAGCCTCACGCGTGCAGTAGTCCAACCCTTCGAGAAAGAGAGAGTGTGAGAGATTTATTGGAGAGCCATCTGTGTAGGTTTAATCTACTTAGCAATGTACAACACGGATTCCGGAAGGGATTTTCGTGTCTGACGAATCTACTGATGGATCGCGAAAGTTGGGCGGATGCACTGGAAAACGGCCCCGTACTAGACGTATCCTTTGTCGCATTTTCGTCCACTTTTCGAAGGCATTTGACAAGGTACTTTATTTGAGTCTCGCGCAAAAGCTGACCTATGGGGTATCTGGCCGCGCCCTTCATTGGGTGACGGCTTCCTTGGAGGTTAGAGAACAGTGTGTACGGGTAGGCCGGGGCCTAGCGTTTAGGCAGTCTGTCCTCAGTGGCGTGCCGCAAGGCTCGGTCCGTGGACCGCTGCTTTTCTCTATCTATGTGGATGAGCTACCCGCGGAGATTGAGGTACCGTCGCTGCTATTTGCTGATGACCTGAAGCCGTGGAACATTGTCGATATTCCTGGGTTTCCGAAGCTAATCAGCGAGGCTTGGATAAGCTTTAGGACTGGTATACCTTATGGTTACTGCCCATAAATCAGGCAAAGTGCTCCGTTCTTCGAATTGGAGGCGGTTGTCCGCCTACGAAGTACTTAGTTGGTAGGGTCGAACTCCCCCGTGTATCTAGCCAGGTTGACCTAGGCGTCGTATACTCCTCAGCTATACATTTCGGAGACAACTGGAAGAAGGCCGCAAGCAGAGGTTTCCGCATGTTGTGGTTAATCCGACGTTCTTTCGGAGTCCTGACGGGCGGCATCTTTACGAGACTATTCTCGGCTTTCGTTCGGCCTCAGCTGGAATACTGCTTCCAAACTTGTCCACCCTGACTCGGCAGGGACAAAATGGAGCTAGAAAGATTTTTACGAGTGGGTACTAGGTTAGTCGAGGGATTATGGAGACGGACATACCTTGAGCGTCTGCTTAGTTTGAGAATGCATTCAATGCACTACCGAAGACGTGGAGGGGACATAAGCCTAACCTACCACATCTTAACTGGAAAGTTTGTCCAGATTTATCTGAGCTATTCAGTCCCGCTAGATTATCTGTTCTCCACGGTCACTCCTTGAAGCTGGACAAACCGCGGTCCGATAGGATTAGGGCAGAAATCCGGCTGTCACGCAGTACTCGAGCGCTAGAACCGGCGGCCGGAAAGTGTTATCATGGAATGTACGGTTAACGGGTTTGAGCGGCAACATCACACACTTGGGTGGCTACAAGAAGCCTTTTCATTTTCCTGAGTAATTCGCACCTTCGTACTTCGATGTTCTTTTCTCTATTTTTCTTCACGCATTGGTATTATTTTCTTATTTCAACTGCACTTCATTATTCTGTACCTTCGATTTCTCTTCTTATCCTTTGCTCACTTCACGTGACTGCCACAGCAGGGACTGCTAGCGCAGTAAACGTGGGCACTATCTGGTTGGCCAGGGTGCGGTACGGGTGTTCCGTTTTAGATCCATCAAGAACTGAGCACTTCATCAATTCCTGGCTCAACAATCCACTCAAAATAAATAAATAAATGGCACACTCAAGGAATTCTCCTATCGTTCTAGTCCCATCTGAACTTGAACTTGATGTAGTGCACCTGTTCGTGAGCACTGCTATACAGGCGGCTGCTCACACCTTCAACAAACCGAATGGCAACGCAAACGGTGTATCCGTCGGGTGTGGAAGGACCACTTGCGGTCTCAACGAGCGAATGGGTAGCAGCGATATATGAAGCAATATGGAGTTTGTCGCATCCAGAATGGCAGGCGGCATCTGGTTTCGGATTTGCCTGTCACCGTGGCCAGCCAAACGGCGCCTGGGCCTACAGAGGGCCCATGGGTGGCTTGCGCTGCAACACCCCTAGCTCCTAACACACATCCCATATCCAGTGTAAACCCGAAGGAATAAGACTGGGAGGCACGTGGATGGGAACCACGTTTCATCAACGGAGCCGGCCCACACTCCTTTACAGGCAAAAGCAAACACGCGGTATTTTTTGGAATCAAGCGCACCCAAAGCGGTGGCTGAACCGCAGTGCGCTACACACTGACTGAATGGAACCGCTCTTCGAGCCTAGCACGGCCACAAGGACCGTGCGCCCCGTCCCATCCAGCAAGAACCAACTGTCACCTGGAGCCGGTATGAACGAGGTAGTGGGTAATAGATAGGTAGGCACCTTGTCAGCATGCACTCCAAGCGCAGCCACACCGGGGATATCAAGCAACAGCCAAGCACTTTAAACGGAAAGATGAAATAAAATAAATCGAAAATGCCTACAGATACGGTGGCATAACCATTCGCTAAATTACCATATGAAGTAAATTGGTTAGCAGCGAACCCGCGATAAATAATAAATGTCCACATGTTACTTAAAAATGCTAAAAAAGCAACGAAGTTACCGAGGATTAGCGCAAATAGCGTAGGCAACGTGGCCAGTTAATAAAGGGTTGGTCAGGTAGGCAGAACAAACCAAATAAATTGGAATGAAATTTAGCCAGCTTTAAAAGACCTAGTGTAAGTGTAAGTTGGTTTAGACCAGCTGCGGTGTAGGATCATGAATAATGCAACATCAGACTCGGTATGAGGCACGGCATGCAGAATACATCCCTGTTACATACCATACCGCAGCCAATGGAACCACTGCAGTAAATAATAACTTATAACTCGCTACTCATTTATTTGTTAGTAGGATAAATTCCATATAACAGAAACGTCACCCACATCTGTCGTTTTTTCGACAAACAACACCAAAAATATTGTGGAGATGGTGAGATTCCTTCACCTTGTCCGCCATGTCGGTAAATTTACGGGAACACGAACACACCAAGCGAATATACGGAGCTACATAATCCGCCGTGTGACCGTGCTTTACAACCGTCGGTGATCAACAGGCGACTGGGAGGTTGCGGTAGAGGACAACAAGCAACTTTGCATTGGTTAAGGGAAAGCGAAGATGACATCATGAGCTAAGAGCTGTTAATGTGGAGAGATGACATGGGTTGCAACGCGGACTTAGGTTTATGTGAGTATGGTGATAGTTTGAAGGCACCATAAAGTGCGTTGTCGGATTCGGTCGCTGGCATGGCTGTCGACGATACCGCTGCTTTCCGTGCTGTCTTCCTCCAGCGTGTGTACCGCAATGTAGGGAATTTCGTAAGTGACTTAAAGTGCTTTCAAATGCGCGCTACATCATATTTTTCATTTTAGATGTCGTGATATCGCAGGCGTATAGGAAGAAAACCGATAGAGGGTTACCTGAGGGTGTGCGGTGCAGATCCGTACACTATAGATGCGTTCACTGTCACCGAAGAGGATACAAATGCAAGCGTTAAGTTGGCATGTAGTGTTTATGAAACGCTTATTAACTGTAGGTACAAAAGTTGACTGCCAGGCGCATATTGTCATTCGGCATAACGGCTGGTGCTACGACAGTATCCTACAGCCTTGGGCACAGCGATACATTTAATGTAGGAAAGCCGTTTCTCTATGTGACCACCAGACGGCTCCCGCGGCACGCGGAAGCGGACGTCTATTGCATGACGCAGTCTTTCAAGGACACGCGAGCTCAGGAGGTATGCGTCGACGCACTACGGTGGAAGGTTGAACAGTTACCACCTCCGGACCATTAGAGATGAAGGGTAAGGTGGAGGGGAACTCGGTGGAAGCAGTGATACAGTTGCTTGAGAGTGTCGGTCAATACAACGTGGAGTATGAGGAATGGGAGATACGGTTCATATTTTTCGTTCCCAGATACGCACGTGACCTCGTGGAGCTTTTTAGTGAGGTAATGCGGACGGACGAGACACACGAGAGGAACTGCGGTGACTACATATTGTGGCACTGCATGTTGGCAGATGTGCTTGGTATTAGACGTTCCTTTTTCTACGTGTTGCTTCCTAATGAGACAACCCATCCTATATTAACGCGGTAAGCAACATGCGCCTCATGTTACCAGCGACTGAGACAGCAAGGACGATACTGATTGATAAGTGCATGGCACAGGTCCATGCATTTCAAACAGTGTACCCCTATACGCGGCTTGTATTGTGCCGTTTCCACTTACTGAGGGCTGTCCCTAGTCGCTGCAACGGGTTATCCGTGAATAGTGCAACGGACAGGTTGCTTCTTAAGCAATGGGTACGCAACTCGGTGTACGCTAGGAGCTCCTGGTTGTTTGTCAGATGTTTGACAGCCATTAAAGAACGAAACGCCGATGCGCACAGGTACTTAGTAAGGATCTGGTTGCCATGTGTCTCATCCTGGGCAGCCCACCGCTTTCGTAACTACATCCTTCGCACTTTGGTCGCTCATTTCAACACATACATGCTCTACCGCTTAGCGTCACCCGAAGGGATTAGTGCTATTCTAAATGTAATTTCCTTTCCATGCCTACATGCCAACCCACGTTCCTTCCCCTCCTCTTATTTGCCCATACCGGATGTACCCAGCGCCTGATATTTATTATTCCTTGCGTCGACCGTTGTGCAGCACGTTCCCGTCTGCCGTCATGACCGCTTCTAAAGCGGCGCCGCAGTGATATATTGTTCATTGTTATCCACATGAACAACAATAAACGAGTTAAACTTGCCATACATTTATAGTCGTATAATCTTATTTACCGTATGCATCTTAAAGCTATACACCTTAACTTTCAAAATCAATATAGCAACCGTTTTGTTTAGCGTAACATACAACCAACAACAGCATCGGGGCTTAACTGGTTGGTTAGAATACCGGTCACAAACCTACATCGTTTTGCATTTCTCTTGCCAAGCGAACCGATTTCTTTATGACTACCTCTTTTGCTTGTACGATTTTACCAGAGGTCCGTTATGAAATGGGATTATGAATTTACTCTCTTGGCCTTAGCAGATGGTGCTCAGAATCACCTGTTATTAAGAAACACGGTATACATTGTCTCTCTAATCAATTCGATGTATTTTGTCCTGTTATTCAATTTCACTAGAGAACATTTTTAACGTTCTCATTTCCCTTCTGACGCCATCGCAGGCCTTTCTATTCCATTCGCGTGTCATGAATCGAGACCACTTATGTACGAGAATATGTTGTTAAAACTAGAATAACCAACCTCAACAACTTGGTTGGACAGCTTTGGCTCGCGCTACCATGAGGAACGTGTAACTAATCCGCTGTTGATCGAAAACCAACGAATAACATGCAGCCACGCGAATATTGCCGGACGGGTTACACATGAATATCAGCGTGTGCTGGATGCGAGCGATGCGGCTATTAACAAAAGAAAAACTCAAGAGTACTAAAACATGAATCTTAACAAACGCCTTCATGGTAAAACCCATTCATGTAAACCCGCTTTTGACCCTTTTCGATTGGTGCTGCTTTCTGTAGCAAAAAGGAACTAAGTATTTGTTACACATGCGACGGCATGGAAATTTGTGCAAAGTAACTTCATCCCTCGCGAAAATAGGTACTAGTGAATGTTTACAAATGCAGATTTTTTAAGGTATTACATCTTAATTACCACTTAGTTTGAAATGTCGAAAAAGATCTCATTATATCGATCCATTACTCATACTGAATTCATCTAAGCAACTGTTAGTTGTATTTCAAGCAGCGGATGCTTTAAGTAACTAAACTTTACTGTCCCATAAAGGCGGAATGCCTGCCTTGCAAGTTGCTTTCTGGATATGTTTAACCAATATGGCGCGGGAAATTAGGTTGCTGGCCAAAGAAGTCGAAAGGGCTCACTTCTGTATTGGCGGGAAAGGGTTTCGCTTCCATTATCCTCGG
>CALYDF020005585.1:0-14206 GCA_944474145.2 Dicrocoelium dendriticum | reverse complement strand
GCTGGACAGTAGTCCCTCCACACTGGATGTAACCAATTTTCGAGCTCAGCACGGCCATGAGGAATGAACGATTCATAGTATCCTGTGATCGGTGACCGAGGTGAATTGCTTTCGACAGGTGGGCACCACGGTAACCTGAAGCGCGACTACGCTGTGGATATCACGCATCCAAGATAGAATTTATTGGAAAATAGCACGCAGAAACGACACGGTGTATACTACCGAATACAATAACTAGGCAAAGCAAACAAAGTGGACTATTTGCGGTGGAATGGTGCGGTAGTGGACACGGAAACGTTCTACTAGACTAGTATGCACCTGGGCAGAGCGAATACTCATGCACGGCGTCATTGTGTTACGTCGGGCGAACAGTTCGGAGTGGAGTTACTCCAAACATGCGATCAACAACAGAAAGCAGGTACGATATGTGTGGCTGGCCAAATCGGCGAGGCTTCGGTTGTGTGTGCATCGATCGTTTGAACGACGTCCTACTCTAACATGCACTCAGCCGTCTACTGAATGCACATCGGCTGTATCCATGCGCAAATCGACAGCCAGGTATGGTAACTGAGGCAAAACGAAATGCGTTCAAATTGGTTGATATCAAGACGCCGATGAAGGGGTGGTTCAAGATTCCCATAATTAGAACTTTGGTTCACCTGTAATTAGAACCGTTTCTTTTCCCAGGTTACACCGTCCACGGAGTTTTGGCTTTTGATTTATTGGAGAAATGGCCACTAAGCAGAGCGGACCATGGGCTTTAGCACTGCACGCGACGCAGTGCAACACCGACCAGGCACACAGGCCTGCACTCATGTTTCATTCACAAGACACACCACATTTACTGGGATCTAGTGGCGACATGTGCTGGCGCATACAGCTTGACAGTTGGATACTATCTGAGGTGCATATAAGTTGACGGTTGGCTCTCCTCTATGACACCATTTTGGGTTGTTCATTGTCATATACTATTTTCACTTTAAACTGAAATAATTTTCAACCATATTTACGCTTGGCGAATTTGCTAGACAAATGTGCAAACCAGACTTGACTTTCTGCAAGTCAAACTGATCCTTTAGCAAATTACACTGGACACTGTTTATGTAAAGCAAAACGTCAGCACTTCTTCTTAGTAAGGAATGAGGCGTAAGGTGCATGGATAATGTTCAGGGGATTTTGCAATCAGGCTAACGCAACCAGAATTGTGCAAGCAGCAGGCGCCGTCGCTAACCCATCTCTTGGTCATGAGTATCGTTTCCCTTAATCAAAGACGGTGACCCATTATTCCCGCCTTCGCATGTTCTGTGTGTGCGTGTGTGTGTGTGTGAAACCAAGTAGTTGCGCGACTATCAAAACACATGACTCCATTAAATTAGCTTAGAAAGATGCCGAAGGCTGGTAGATGTATGTATTTCGTATTATCTCCTCAGTATCGTTAACAATAACGGATAGACGGGTCAGTTGTTGTTAATGGTACTGCGGAGAAAATAGGAAACGAATGCACATGCCAGCATTCGTCTTTTTTCATGTTTTTTTTCAAATTGTTGTAGGGAACTAATTGATTTAAATCTAACTTAGCTTTATCAAACTACTGCTGCAAGGATAAACCGAAATGCGCGACGAAAGACGAGAAAACACGTCGCCGAAGCAGCGTCGGTACAAACGATCTTAAGGGTTGTGGAAAGTGATCCTTATCAAGCTTGAGCCTGTCGACGGCGAAACCACTTAGAAAACTGTCGAAGTCGCCGATATCAACGAGAACTCGGCCGCAAACATCATCCAAGCATATAGGTGTAAAGGTTCTATTAATCAGCGATACTGGGCAGGAGACAACAGCGTGAAGTTGACTCTCGTTATCCTACAGCGCGTTTGCGAGACCGTTGAGTAGGATTTGGAAGGCCCTTTGGAGAACATACATCAGCGACTTAAAGAGAACGGGATCCATCTTTCCATAACTATTGTCTTCAACAAAAGAAGGCGGCCAACGTTCACGTGCAAGTGCTTCCACTGCAAGCTAGACTGTGACAACGCTACCACGAAAATGGAAAGCCGGTAGCCTTACGCTGTCGAATTTCTGGTGCATGCTCCGCGTGTTTCGTTAAAGAGCATCTCCATGGACGCCAGTGGATTACAGTTCTTTCTGCGGCAAACGCAAGGTTGATCAAGTTGAGCGACACGCATGAACGCGCTCTTTCCCACAGTTATAAGCCGCGTAAACATCGGGTTGTATCGACGAATGAACAAGACATTGGTCAAGCAAATATCATCAAAAACTACACCTGCAATGTTGCAACATTCCCTAGGTTCGTTCGGGACATGCTGACGTGTTTAAACTACTGAGTGGAAATGTGCGGTGCATGGATGATCACGAAAAACGTCAGAATCCACATTCCGGTCCATCTAAGGAGGATCCTAGGTTGGTGATATGAACTGGAGTTTCTGTCGCCATAATCCTATATCGTAAATATAGTAAAATCATGTTTATGATGGTGAACTTGTCGGAAAAACGCCTGCTGAACAACCGGACGCCTAACCAGTTGTTACGTGCAGTCGTTGGAGAGTTGGAATTGTAACGAAACAAGATCACACGAAATGCGTCTTCACTATGATGCATAAGTTGACAAAGGCAGCAGCGGGACTGACATTAATCAAACGAACATTCTTAATGATGGTGCTTTTCGCATATCAATACAACGTTTTATTCTAAAGTCCATGTTTTCAAATTATACTGCGGGTTTTCATGCAATACGCTGTCGTTTCTCATAAAATTTAATAATCTTTGCCCGAGTGACTCCAAAGGTAAAATTTTCCCCTCTTGATTTTATTTTACATATATTAATGCTGTTTCAGCTCATTTGCTGCTGATATGGTATAGTGCAGAAAAAGCATCCATTCGCCATTCGTCTTTATTTATACCAATGCGCACTGTGTATACAAACAGAAAAATGTTCTGTTCCTGCCGAGTGAAGTCCCACTTAACTGTTTCGTTTTTTAACTTCCGGTTACTACAGGTAACTTGCTAGGTGAATGAGCATATGCGCTTAATATATAGGTTGATTCATCATACGTATGCATCGAAAAATTTGGGGATAGCACGCCAGTGATTGAGTCACATGGGCAGGGACTTTAAATCGGCCGTGCCGTTTTCACTGGACATTGTTTTTACAGTATGGCTATGGATACATTATTTTCCATAGAAAACTTCAATAATGATCTCTATCAAATTATTTCCAAGGATTACACTACGCTCTTTTGACTAATTTTCGAGTATGATACAACATACTGCGCACTTGAAGATGGTCCTTCTCGATTGGAAATACAACTTGTAACGCTGGCCTCCTAAAATAATGCAGCTTTAGATTATTCCATCACGAAAGGTTTATTTGATGCTAGATCATACTCATCGTTTACTCAACTGACACCTGTACACAGTGTCCTTTTTCATTCATATAAATTTAAAGTTCTAATAATGTAATTTTGGCTAATCCGTAGTCGATATCGTAAGTTTGAGAAAAGTACCCATCTAGATACATAAAGCTTATTTTGACTTGACTCGATTCATGATAACATTTTATTGTAAAATAAGCGTCCTAAAATTTTACAAACGGATAATAAAATCTTTACATTTTTGTCTTAATTGAAGAAACATTCGACAAAGTACACGTTAACAGATCTGACCCTCAATTATTCAGTCATAATCAATGTAGTGAATTTTCAGTTGGGTACCGATAACGATGATATCTAGGTTGCATTACCCTACCACATATTGCAGAGTTTGCTAATCCCTTGTCCAACAGGTACACCATCCTTGAGCAATCATACAAAAGATTAAGACTGGATCCGAACAGTGATATTCAGCAACGACATATTTTTCTTCCGTGAGTGAGGTTTCATTGAACACAATACATGTCATCCGCCACAGACGATTACAAAATACTCACTAAACCTGCTAAGGAAAGTTCTTGGTCCAAGAGATCTGTAAATGGGGCAGTAACTCATGGAACTCAGTAGACCGCAGCCTCAGGTACGATAACGTAATAAATAGTTCATATTACCATCGACAAATTTCATGAGGCCCGCGTTGTTAAAATATTACATATTTGCCTGCAGCAAATAGGACGCGTATGGTAGGAATGCCTTAAAAATGCAACCATTGAACACCAATAGCACATGATTGCCGAACCTCTAAATCATCTTTCTGAAAATAGATTACAATTTGGAATACATAAGAAAGGTTGCATTGCATTGACATGTATGCAAACTGAAGAGGTGAGGCAGATAACTAAAAGATCGCGTCAATCCGGATGTGAAACGAAATAACACAACAAGTCTGTCAGCCTGTTGTACTAATTAAGGGTGCGTGACAAGCGTACCGCGTCGTGCCAAACTTATCGTTGTCGTGTTTTGCAGTGCTGGTTATCGGGTTTTGGAAATCACCAGGAATCACTTGTTCAAAAGCAGAGGTTACTCTGTGACTGTTGAGTCTTTAAATAACAGTACCAACTAGCATAACAAATGTGAGAGTTTATTTCGGAGCCAACATATCAAAACGTTGGTCAAACGGATTAGCCAACACTTAGGGAGTTTGATCTTTACTTACGACTATAAAGACTAGCATTTCATCATACGTGTATTATACGACTTCGATGTTCCATGCCATTGCTAATTTACATTTGTTTATCACAATCGTTGTGTAACTCAGTTAGAGTAGTGCATTTCGAAAAACGGAAGTAACTCTTCAAAACACACACAAACAGGTGGATCTCAAAACCAAGCTTGTATTTGTAAGCACTTTAAACCCAGACTGAGACCCTCAAATTATCTGGCTGCTCTGTAAGCAAAAACTAAATTTGCGTGTCCGACAACTAGGAACATGCGTGCTGTTTGTAACAGCGTTTCATGGAGTTTTCACAGATGTACGATCGGAGTATGTACGTTGAGATGCACAGCGGATTTCTTCTGAGTGCTTTTCCATGAACCTTGTATTTCAGGCAAAAATATACCATCGCGTAAGCAAAAACAATTTTAGGATGACCAAATGAAGAAATACCCATGCACTTCTGTTTTATTCGCAGTTTCATTTTTTGACCAAAATATGATCGGATCAGATAGAAGTTGGCTATGGGCCGTCGGTAAACACCAAAACACGCATTATCCAAATGCCTAGCTGCGGTCCTATTGATCGAATTGATCAAGGTTCCCTTCAGTGTGAATCACGGACTATATATGGACAGTGCGTTGCAATCCGATCACAAAAAATGTACTCCAAGATAGCTCTATAATCTGTGATTAGCCGTTGTGATAAATGTTGCTCCCACTGACTCGATAAGTAGTGGGTAGAGGTTTCGGCTAGCATACTACTGGTACGGAGTTCAAGGCCTGCTACCTCCACCTGATAAGACCACATGAGTTCGAAACGCCTCAAGGTGTGCAGTGTTTTCGGGCAGACAATACCCAGTTTCCATTTGCATCTGCTTTGGTCTCAGTGCCCACCCACATACTTCCTTTAGTGTCATGGGGGGATCTCATAATGGTTTACCAAATTCTGAAGAATCCAAACCACATCTGCCAGCCGCTGTTGGAATTGAGCCACAACACTAAATTAAGAGGTCACCCACTGAAACTGACAATTCAGTATAGCCGGCTTGAATGCCGTAAAATTACTTTTCCTTCCGCGTTGTTCAGCCTTGGAACGACCTCCCTAATTATGTCGTCTCTGCTCCCAATCTGGCGATATTTAGAAAACGTGTTGTCGATGCACTGTCTCACTTATATTTCATTTTATGAATTGTTATCCAGGGGCTACACAACGCCATCAAACTGTATCTTGCCAAACACCTAACCAATGGATTTATGGATTTATACGTTTAATACGCGAACAACTCCGCTATTCCACGTAAGTCTATGGTGAGTCCACCACAACGCTTTTCACATTATCATGCAATTGATTTTCGCAATAATTTCCATCCTAGGGGACTTGTTAAGCAATGCATTCTTACCCGTACTAAACCATTGTTCCATTGTTCCATAGGGAACAACTGGCTAAGGTTCACCTCAGTGCGAATCGCGGTTTACAATGGGATTGCGCGTCGCAATCCAACGACATACCGTGTACAACAAAATGATCCTGCAATTAAAGCTGATGTTTCAGTCGATATTTGTCAGATGTTGCAATCTAAGAAGCGTAAACGGATTGGGTGCATCAATTTGCACTTCAAAAAAGAACGATACCATGTTGTATTCAGGAGGTGAACCAGTTACGATGCAGTGTACATTGCAGTTAAACGTGGAAAATAATGAGAAACCAATCTGAAGTATTAATTTTTATACATTTAGAAAATCGCAATCCGCAGTGCGCCCAAAGTAATATATGTGATGTTGACATTAGCTTATTGAATTTTATCCAGTTGTGTAAATATTCATTTAGACTCAAATTCCTTCCTGAGCAAAAACACCTTCCGACTTATTGACTGGATCTCTTGGCGATTGTATTTCCCAGGAGGAATGTACAGCAGTCGACCTGTGTACTTGCGGGCGGGTCCCCTATTATTTTACCAGTTTCTGACGTATCCAGACCACTTTCGGTTCTCTGCCGGACCTAAACCTCAACACCAACCTAGTTGGTCATTTTTGGAAGTTGACAATACATTATAGCTGGTTACAATGCCGTAGAAACTACTCACTTCCAGTAAGTCTGCCGTAGAATTATCCAGCATGATATATCGTCTTATTCTAAAACCTAACGACATTTAAAAAACAATTTGACTAAGCATTGTCCCATTGAAATTTCATTTTATAAGTTGTGTTAGCCAGGGGGCGTCACAACGCATCCAGAATATTTTTTCAAAAATTCCAACCATTGGGTTTCTACTTTATCAAATGGTCATCTCGGCTCTTCTACTCATGTCTATGGTGAATCTGCCAAGACACATTTATTTAACCATAGTTTTTGATTTTCTCAACGGGAGAAAGCCCACGTGACTTGTTAGGTATAGCTTTTTCCGCATTCTATTGATGCTGCCTGAATGAGCTCAGTGCAGTTGTATCTATTAGGCCAGCACTTGTTATGCGGGTTGTTAATTCGTATATATATATATATATATATATATATATATATATATATACATATATGATTGGCAGCATTCGGTTTCGGATTTGCCTGTCACTGTGGCCAGCCACAGGACACCTGCGCCTACAGAGGGATCATGGGTGGCTTGTGCTGCACCACCCACAACTCCAAACACACGCCCCATATCCAGTGGAAACCCGAAGGAATAAGACCGGGAGGCATGTGGATGGGAGCCACGTGTCATCAATGGAGCCTGCCCACACTCCTTCACAGGCAAACACAAGCACGCTGTATTTGGGAATCAAGCGCACACAGGGCGGTGGATGGACCGTATTCTGCTCCACAGTGAGTGTATGAAACCACCCTTCGAGCCTAACATGACCACAAGGACCGTGCACCCCGTCCCCTGTAGCAACGACTAACTGTCTCCTGGAGCCAGTATGGACGAGGTAGTTGGTAATAGACAGGTAGACACCTTGTCAACATGCACATCAAGCGCAGCCACACCGGGGATATCAAGCAACAGCCAATCACCTGAAACGACAAGACGAAATAAAACAGATCCAATAATGCATACAGATACGGTGGCATAACTCCTCGCTAAACTAGCATATGAAGTAAGTTGATTAGCAACGAATCCGCGATAAGTAAAAAAAATGTCCACAAGTTAGTTACAAATGCTACAAACGCAACAAATTTACCGAAGATAAGCGCAATTAGCGTAAGCAACTTGGCCAGCTAATAGATTATTCAGATAGGCAAAACAAACCAAATAAAGTGGAATGAAATTTATGCAGCTTAAAAAGACCTAGTTTAAATGTAAGTTTGTTTAGCCCAACTACGGTGAAGAAGCATCAAGAATGCAACATCAGCCTCGGCATGGGGCAATATATATATGTATATTGTGAAATATATATACATATATATATATCTGTATATTAGCTAATATTTGGTCTCCTCTTCTGCCTATGCACACAAATGGAGATACTTGTGAAACTCCTGTAGTACTCATAGTTAATCCGTTTATCCCGGAGTCGAACTTACTGTCCGCCGTTCCGTAGATAAGGAAAATATCCTTATTTCTATAGAGATGGGTCCACTTGGTAAGATCGTATTCCTGAGAATATTTAGAAAATGCATGAAAATAAGATGACCAAACTTAAAAGTGAAAGTGAGTACATTACAAATGTGGCAGGTCACTCGGAAAGCTAATATACATCATGTTATCATAATTACTGATTAAATTTATTTTTGCCGAAGGACGTAGGCATGCAAGAATTATGAACGGAACGGAACAGTGTTTCTGTCTTTCTTACCGGCACTAGTTCATCTAATTTGTTGCAAAAACATTGCAATTAGTAGTACGGAACTACCTAGGAACATTGAATTGGCGGTTCTAGCCCTGAGCACAACACTTTAGCATATGACCTCAGTGAAATGCCAAAAGCCAGAACAGCATTTGCGCTAGTCAGTGAGCAACTTATTTGGACCAGCAGTAATGTCGAAAACTAGTCCGAAAAACACTGAGGTGAGTTACATTGGTGATTTTAGCATCGTGTGCTCCACAGAAGCGTACAAGGTATTACGGTTATACAGTATGGAGCCATATACCTCTTTTCTGTGGGGCCCTGACGCAAAAACCACACATTTATTGACACCTCGTACCTCTTTTCTTATCTCTTTTCTTATGTCTGTGTATATTATTTGTTCTGTGTGTCAATAAACTTGCTAATAAGTCTGAACGTCTTCTCCAAGGAGACTCAGAAAACCTGTTGATCATGACGCTTCCAGAATGTAACACAATAGTAAACTCTGTTTCATAGTCGAAATTTAGTACCGAAGAGCACAGCCTATATTAAAGCCAGTGGTTCGGAGCATACATTAATTTCGTCCATGTAAAGCATGGTAATATTTCTAATGGCAGATAACTAAACCTCATGTTGCCCAGTTTCAGGCACTGTATCACTGGCGACGATTCCAATTTTATGTGTGCTAAATAGTTGAAATGTTTAAAAGACATCAGACCACACCTACCAAATGTTTGTATTCGTCTCTGGGATCGAATACCCGTGCAGCATCTTGAAAACCTGAAACATGTTACAGATGAGTTATGAGTCGGATATACGAAGGCTACATAAGGGAAATTCGAGCATATTTGGCTCTGCTTAGGCAGCTGCCGTGGTACTTCAGCGGAAGTTGACAAACGTGCCGTTATAGACTTGAGGCATTATAGGCTTTTAGACAAGATATATTTATGGATTGAATATGTTTAACCACACTCTGAATAAATAAGCTACGTTTTGGCTTGTACAACCGGTTGTGTGCCGTCGCCTTCACCAACCTTGCAAATTCCACGATACTACGGGAGAGAGTAGAGCGGCGCACGTGAGGTTCAAAGGCATCCACTCTTCTCTCAATAAGAGGCCAGCAAGATGTGCATGAATCCCCTGAAAAAGCAAAAATCACTTCATTTGGTACATAACTGCATGTGTTTAGATGGCGAAAGTACATTTCCAAGCATAGTACGGAAAGTAATTGCAAAGAAAATGTCAGGTACATAGCATCATTTAATTTCTTTGTTTGTTGTTTCATTCCTGTTGCGCAAACTGAATAAATGGCTGTTTGTAGATTGTTTCTTGATTAAAGACGGCTGTTGTAATCATCTGATCCGTGTTTTGCCCTTAAATGAACCAGCCTAACTACTCAATTTTACTTGTTTTCATGAAAGTACTTCCGGTCATGTGAGAACCATAACTTCAGATTTTCGTCATCTAGGTGATTGCATAAGAGCCTTTTGGATATCACTTGTATCAGTATGAGGCAGGTATTTCCACCGCTTGTACCTACCTAGCCATCCGGTTGACAACAGCTATGACACCTGCACGGAATCGCCAGTTTGCTTGCTATTACGTTTTAGCAACCGGGCTACACACAATTGTTTAATTCACCGGTGATGTAACAGGTAGTCCTGCCGTTTGGTGGAATAGTCATGAGTGTGAACCTATTCCATGTTGCGTGTAGATTTATGAAGCAAACCACTCCTGTTCGGCATTTCAACGCAGCCGTGTGACTGTGGTAGGCCTTGAGCAAGTACAGAAGCACCAAGAAAACAGACGACTACGGCCCTAGGCAGTAGAATAACGCTTTGGAGCCGCAGATGCATATGCAGTAGTACTGGATACGAAAGCGACACGCGCCTGCATCCGGTAGATGGGCGCTGGAGGAGGAGAGGGAATTTTTGTAACTAGGTCTGACCCAAATGACTGATTATAAATAACCCAGTTCATACCTTGTGTTCTTGTAACCATTCTTTTTAAGGAACCAGTGTGCAAAAATCGTTGAACACCAACTGCTCTATTAACCATCAAACTCCCTTTTGTAATTTGCGTAGCGCACGCTGCGTCTGTATCCATTAGTATTACAAATACATATACTGCTCCCAAGCGTTCTTCTTCTGTTTAGTTGTTGGTATGTTTCGCTTTGGCTCCATAACCGTCTTGTTTTCTTGCTAGTTCTATACTGTTGGCGCAGTGGCATTTTCTTAAAGCCCACAGCATCCTCGTCATGTAGTCAATGAAAACTGAAGCAATGCAAGCGTGGTTAACAGTTCAACAAATATGCGATGATTAGCACATTTCGTGTAGTTCAGTAGAAAACCATATCTACCCAAAACGACTCACATGCGCTCCCACGAGTCCAATGTTATCCCATCTGATGTAGTAGTAATGGTCTTTCAGTGATCTAAGTGAAAGAATCAGCAACAATATATGGGAATGTTGTGTGATAAATCGATCTATCAGTAGATGATCGGCGTAGATGCAACAGTCCCAACAACATAAAAGGGGACTGTGTCTGATACACAATACTTTGCGCAAAATTAACTGGTAGCGATAGAAATAAAGTCATTCTGCGGTATTGGCCAAAAACACAGGTATCACCTCACAAACACCAGAGAATGTTCACAAATATTGTCAACGTCTGCGGTGTATGACTAGCCTCGATATGGTGATGTGAACATAATAATACGAGCACCATTTGCTACTTTCTGAATAAGTTAGCACATTTGGACACTTGTTAATGTATGCATTGCGGTTGTTCCCCTAGTCCATACAATAAGTTCAACCTTCTTCATTTGGATGGGTGCTGACTAGTACAGATTGTGCTTTCGTTCGTTTGTTTTGACAGCTTTGGTCTGTGAGAATTAGTTTTTACCGCATTAATGAATTACCTAAATGTCGCCTTAGTGAGGGCAACAGAGCTGATCATTTGGATTATATGTTGGTACAGTGAATGGGTGAAGTATCTGATATGTTTCACGAAAACACTGCAAATGACCTGCTAGGTTTTAGCGAGAACTGTGTGAGTATAGCAGAATCTGATTGTTTCTGATGTACGAGTGAATAAAGGCTTGACTATTTGAGTTAGAGAAGTGTTTATTCACCGTGAAAACATGCAGAATGTAAACATCCATGTTACATAACGTTCCGTTTTCGAAACGTAGCCGATATGTTTAGTTGCCGACTCGAGCAACTTTCTTCATCCGGTCACCGTGTGCCTTGTTTACGGACGACATGAAGATTTAAAAAGAAATTGACCCTCCCGACGACTGTGGCCTACTTCAGCAAGACCTCAAGCGCCTATCCACATGGTTTACAGAAGTTCTTCTCCCGATCAACCCAGCCAAGTCTTTATTTATGAGACTGGGGAAGGGTGCTGACGGCCGAACCTTCACCCTTGACAGTCGAACACACACCCTTGACGTCCAACCGCTATATCCCACACTCTCCGTGAATGACCTGGGTGTACTTTCGCGCTACGATTTAAAGTCCGTGGACAACACGAACAGGGTATATCATAACGGATTGCATTTGCTTTGGGCGCTCAAATGTAGCTTCGGCACCTGGTCTGAGGCGGTTGCCACTCGCATCTTCTCTTCCATCATTAGACAAATGATAGAGTACGGTTCGCCCTCCCGCTTTCCGATTACCCGAGGCAAGGCACAAAAGATCGAACGGGTCCAACAAGTCGCTACCAGGCTCATCCCGAGTTTACGTGGCTTGGGGTATGAAGACCGGTGCGAGAAACTAAAACTCTACACCTTGTCCTACCGTCGGATGCCGGTCGACCTCATTATGACCTACCGTATTCTACATCTCGGTGAATTCCCAATGCTAAGGCTAATGCTGCACTTACGAAGGACATGCAGCACACGCGCACACAGATAAAAACTTGTCGTGCCGGATGTGAAATGTTTTCCACACCCACCCACTGTGCTTCGAACAGAGAGTGCTAAATATTTGGAATAGTTTACCTGAACATGTGATGGAGGTAACATCTGTGCAGCAATTCAAAACGTTGTTAGATTTATATTTTACCACTATTCGATTCAGAGAACGATTGCACACATACGACGACATATCATATTTGTGAGTCCTGAAATATCGTGAGTCAGATATTTTGAACGTTACATGAGAAAGACAATGATATTCACGATAGACAACTTTTATAAAGTTTTTCACCATATTTCGAAAGAGTTGTACATAATTCATTTCTACTTGCTCTATAATACAGTATTCAGTATTCAGAATTAGTAAATTAGAGGCCACGGTGCTTTAAGTTGGAAAACTTACTGTAACAGTAGCCGATAATTAAAGATTTCCCCGTCGATGCCTTCGTTGAGTGTCCGGATTAGGGCTCGACCAATCCAATTCTGCACGCGCATTGTAATCACATTCAACGAAGCAGACAAAAACACAGCGAGCTCATCTAATAGTCGCTCTTGACCGGGAGCCTGCATTCCATTTACGGATACCCTGGAATTGTAGGACAATATTGCTTAGTTAGTGAAAGCCATTTATATAGGATTTAAAATAGCGGGTATATGTTTGGTCCTAGCAACTTCTGAAATACTCTTTGCCTCCAAGTGCCAAGCGTAAACAAGCCTAAGAGTATCCCACTTGTCCATAAAAACGCATGGACAGTGCTTGGACCGTTAGAAGCTGAGCGAGTGACATTTGGTCACATCCTGTTTTTGAGTTGTTGAGTCTACTATGGGAGATTTAATGGATAAGTTCGCATTCAGAGACGCTTGCGGGATTATTTGTTTATGAACTTTCGCTGCTTTTCGTCTAATAAGCATTCATTGTAAGCAAAAAGTCGATTGGGTTTTGAGCAATTCGTAAAAATCCCCGGTCAAATCCAATCAAGACCCAAAATGAACCACGGTTCTATCAAAAAACTATTCAAAAAGCATCATGGACGTGTCACAACAATACCCGCTCAATGTCGAAACAACCGGATCCTCACAAGGTAATTAGGAAGACGAGGAAAGTGTGTCATGTTATTTGAAAGAAAGCAGACCAATTGACTTCAAAATCAGTATTAGACCTTTGCTTGAATCCTATTGTGTTACGTTCAGCAAGTCGCGAAGGTGCGGTTTCCGATCTATTGCAAGCTTTCAACGCACCTTCATGAAGCGTATGTTTGGTTATTCAACCGCTCTTTCATCTAAGGATAGCTACACAAAGCGGAAACTTGAACATCTTTGTTTATGAAGAATGCATTCAAGTCAGTGTTTTCTTCACAAACTCGGGTGTCGGAAAGCATATATAAAAAATTAACCGTTGTAGCTTCGGAAAAATACCAATTGTGAACTGCGCGACATTAAATGTATAACCTCTTCCAAGATTCAGGATCAATATGAATATAAATTTTTATCATTCCAGGTATGGCTCCTTATGGAATCAGATGTCAAAATTCGATTAGATATGTTAAAAAGTTTTGCAAGTCCAAGAAAATGCTAAAGATTTAGCTGGCAACTGAAACGCATTTTAAGAATTCAACTTGATGATGAGAAGCTGTATGAAGGAGGGCAGGATCATAAGATAAAGAGAAGAGTGCAGACTGTAAACATCTTCAACAAGTGTTTCAGCGCAAACTTGATCGTCTACGTTGAGCCGTTACAACCGATTCGCATGCTATTCTGAATTTCTTATGCACTTTGCACCATTCAAACTTAGTTCCTACCGACATTATTCTGATCCAAAATTTGCCACTGGTGTTGGGCTAGGAACTATTTTCCTATTTACCCTCAAAATGAAAATGCCAAATTTGGTTTTGCGATTCTCTTCGCTACAT
>CALYDF020005584.1:0-14231 GCA_944474145.2 Dicrocoelium dendriticum | reverse complement strand
CAGCGTGGAACTCACCAAAACGGTTTGTGACCATGGATGTGCAGTCAGATAAACAAATGGACGTTTCGAAGGTTAAAACAACCATAAAATCCAATGTTATAAGATACTGAAAGAGCATGTTTTCAGTTGCACTACAACTCCATCATGTAGTGCTCCCTTGCGGAATCTCACGGTGTACGCGTTGAGGGGCTGCCTAGTGAAAAGCTAGTTGACTTTTATTGTGTGGATGACGTCGTCTTGCTGTCTAACGAGGTTGCGGCGGCGCAGTCAACTCAGAAAAGCCTCTCTAGTGTGGTCTCATTTATTGGTATGCGCTTCGCACCCGCAAAGTGTCGCTGCAGAACCACCAGCCAGCTGATGATTCCTTGATCCTAGATAGCAAGGAACTAGAAGTAGTTGATCAATCCCCTTTCCTTGGCAGTTGTATCAGCAAAGATGGGCGCATAGGTACTGGGGCCAGTCCACGCATTGCAAGAGATATAGCTGTCTTTTTGTATCGGCGACATCTTCGACGACAGGCATGGGTTCCCCTTCGTTTGAAAGAACTGTGTTTACAAGGCCACAGTGAGGGCCGTTCTGCTATATGGGAGTGCGACTTTGCCCCTTCGGTGTGAATTTCTGAGGCGCCTTGGAGTCTTCGGTTATCCTTGTCTGAGGAGTGTTGATGGTTTTGGGTGGCACCAGCGTGTCCGCAACGATGGTATGTGTAGGCGAGTGCTAGGCAACGATACACAAGCTAGTTCCTTAGAACAACAGCACTGTTGTTGGTCTGGACACGTATTACGTATTCCCGGTCATCGCTTATTGAGGAGGGTCTTGTTTCGCCTGCCAGATGCAGGATGCCGCAAGGCTCGAGGTGGACAAAAGTTAACTTGGCAGCAGAAAAAGAGCATCAGCAGTATGACGGTCTGCAGTACAGACCATACGCTGCCGCGCAACCACCACCCGTCGCACGCGCGCTAAAGATACTGTGAGGGTCGCCCTGCTCCTACGCAGGTTCGAACCCGCGCCGCAAGACTACAAGCCAAGCGCGTTACCTTTAGGCTACGAGCTGGCAGCAGCGAGAAATGTTCACTGACAAGCAAAGTTGGTGCCGCCGGTCCGTGTCGCCTTCCAGGCTGGAGTCCAAGTGACTCACCTTGTGCTTGGCTCGAGACTTTACAGCACATGGCTCACAGTCGGCATCAGTGGCGCGTCTTCTGCCGTCTCAGTCTGATTGCCTGTTTAAAGTGTGTTTGGTGCTAGGTTATCTGCGGGGTAATGGTTGATTATGATGCGGGGCAGTAAAAGCCGCAAGGAAACTGCGGTTTCATGACTCGCTGATGCCGCCTTCTCTTTGCACGATAGTCCGCTGTTTGTGATGACATTGTTGACAAGATGTTATAATCTTCTCACTAGACGCAACTCCAAAAATAACAATTCACTGCTCCGCAAAACATCTAGCCCAACCGAAAGAAAAATGCAAAACGCCAATGACCCTGACAAATAACGTATTAATCGCAACCAACGAACACTACAGAGAGCGTCCCAACCGCCACTTGGAAATAACGCTCCTTCGGCAGTACATAGGGTGGCAGGTGACGCGATGTAGATTTGGCGACATTGAACTCATAGTGTTGTTTATTAATGATTGAGTACGCTTGCTAAAATCCTACGACCTCAATTGGAAATCAATTTACTAAGTGGTTTAAATGCGTTACGATGGTTAATCATTTTCCCGCCTCACGCGTAGCAGCCATGGTGGATGACTCGCTTGCATTCCGACGTTTGTTGAAGGGTCCTTATCTGGACTTCGCATCGGTGGAGAAGGATCTGAAAGAGTTTCAGATTAAAACGGCGACTTCCTTTGTTCGTCGGAACGTGCAATCTGCGAAGGCGTACGAAAGGGAGACTGGACAGGTGCTACCGGATGGATGCCCATACCGATATATTCTATTTGTATGTGTGCATGGGAGGCGCAGTAATGTCACTGGAAAGCGGTAAGTGCATTGCAATTGCCTCATGATAAGATTGCTATAGATACCGATGTTACGATTGCCCTGCGCGTTTTTCTGTGACGTATAAGGGCGAATGTTACGAAATTGGGAATGCGTATCTGTGGCATTCGCACAGCTTCCAAGTTGGGAAGCCTTGGTTGTATGCGTGTAATCGGAGGCTATCGGAAGAGCAGGAGAGGCTGGTGCTTAACTTAATGAGAACGTTTCGTCGGACCCAGGAGATGCGCGCCTTTGTGCGGTAGCAGTATGACATCCGTTTAACAAGGAGGGATTTGTATGTTATGCGGCGGCGTCATCGTAAGGCCTGTGTAACAGAGGTGGAGGAGGTGACTCAAATGTTGCAAAGAAATGGTGAGGTGAAAATTCGGCATGCGGGTAATCAGATTCGTTACCTATTTTTCGTACCCTCCCGCATGCTTGAATTGGTGGGCCAGTACGGCGAGGTAATTTTGGCGGACTCCACGTATCAGATCAATTACGGAGGCCACATTCTGTGGCATTGCATGTTTGTGGATGTCAGCGGCCTCGGTATGAGCTTCTTTTATGCCCTGTTGCCTAATGAGACGGAGGTAGCTTACGAGGAGGCAGTGAGAGGTATGTTGGAATTGGCCCCCTCGGTTGCCGGTGCTCGGACGTTGGTGATGGACAAGTGCGCGGCGCAAGTGAACGCGTTCCGTAATGCGTACCCCAATGCGAACATTGTATTCTGCCGGTTACACATTATGCGTGACATGCGGCGGCGTTGCTCACACCTTCCGCTGTGAAACCCTGAAGATAAGAGAGCTCTTTTCAGCATGCTGCGGTCATTGTTGTACACGTACGACTGCGCTCATTACCATCGGATTATGGAAGCGATATCTCTGCGGAACGCAGAATGCTTCCAATAACTGCGTCGTACATGGATTCCATGGCGGCTTAGCTGGGCGGCGCATCTGATGGACCATGTAGTTTTATTTGGATGCGACAGCACGAATCGCATTGAAAATGAGAACAAGCATCTGAAACAAACTTTGAGTGAACGGTCAACGCTACTTCACCTGTTTCAGGTGATAGTGCAGCGTGCAAGTAGCAGTGTGCACCTGTAAACCAAGCTCAGACCATCATGTCTCGCTGCATTTTCGGCTTTGGAACAGCTCCAGGGGTTTCGGGATACTCCAAAAGAGGTGCCGATTTCCGTGCACGCGGCAGCATGATATGAGTCGACGAAGGTTGACCAAGAGCACCTGTGATCAATTTGAGACGAAGGCGGAGATACTATTCCATTGAATCTCATTGTCATTAAGACAAGCGCACAAGCATGGCCCGTAACCTGAGGAGGGATATGAGCGAAATCAAGAATCTTAAGGGAACTTACACGCCCCAAGGTGCTTGCTAGCACAGAGACATCACATTTCCCCACTTTCCTTGCTTGCGCATATTCATGACCATTAAAGCTTTGCATCACAGTGCTATGCTGACAGGGGTACATATATTTCCTGTAATCGCTACCCTTTCAGAGAATCCGCGCAACGCACCGGCCGTTGCCTTTTCAACGGTCTAGGCGCCGCCATGCAATGCAGCATGGATGCGTATATACAGGTAGCATACATTTTCAACGCTAACCTCCATTTCAGAGCCATTGACATCCTGCGCCCAACGCATCGCTTCCTCTCACGAACACAGAGGCTACTGTCAGGTACTGCCGCCGCCACATCATATCGCCTTGATAAGTAGTCACAGGTAACATAGATTTCGTATGCTAACCTCCATTTCAGAGCCATTTACATCTTCCGCCCAACGCATCGCTTCCTCGCATTGATACGTAGTTACCGGTAACATAGATTTTCAATGCTCACCTCTATTTCAGAGCCACTGACATCTGCCGCCCAGCCCGTTGTTTCCTCTCACCAGCACAGAGCCTCCTGCCACGTACTACCGCGCCATGTGATCTCGCATTGATATGTAGTTACCGGTAACATAGAATTTCAAGGCTCACCTCTATTTTAGAGCAATTGACATCTGCCGCCCAGCCCGTTGTTTCCTCTCACCAGCACAGAGCCTCCTGCCACGTACTACCGCGCCATGTGATCTCGCATTGATATGTAGTTACCGGTAACATAGATTTTCAATGCTCACCTCTATTTCAGAGCCACTGACATCTGCCGCGCAGCCCCTTGTTTCCTCTCACTAGCACAGAGCCTCCTGTCACGTACCGCCGCCGCCATGTGATGTTGCATTGATACGTCTTTACCGGTAAGAAATATTTGGTATGCTCACCTATATTTTAGAGCCACTGGTATCTGCCGCCGAGCGCGTTGCTTCGTGCCACTGTCACTGAGCCTCCTCCAAATACCTGCCGCCGCCATGTGATGTTGCATTGATACGTATTTACAGGGAACATATATTTGGTATGCTCACCTCTACTTCAGAGACAATGATATCTGCCGCCGACCTCCTTGTAACCTCTCACTGCCAAAGACACTCCTCTCAAGTACCGCTGGCGCCGTGTGGTAACACCATAAATCGCCACCGCAGGTTACATTCCTTGTCCATCCTCATTTATCTTTTAGATTTCATGTTATGTACGTGCATCAGACGCATCCTATCATAGCACCTTGTCCAGACTTCCCTCGCCTTCCAGTTGTCACACCACTACCATTCCTTGGAGAACGGAGCAACGGCCCTTTTCAGGGCCACCCCCTGAATCCGTGTCTTGTCGTTCCACAGCCCATTGGAAGTATGCGAACTACCGCTATCTCCTTGCGGCGGACTACAAGCTCACAGGTTCCGTGGGTGGCTCCGTAATCTTCAGTTCACGTATGGGGGGCATTCATACCTGGACACGTGTTCGCAACCCCTCGACGCATGCGAACAACATCGTCCTGCTCAAACAAACCGGTAAGTTAACCTTTCGCAGCCATTTTCAACCTGCAGCATGTTGTTGCATCCGTCCATTATTGCTAAATTCTGCTTCTTTAGTGCTCCGACACTTAGCAAGGCTCACCTTCATGACCCACCCCCTCCTACTGTAACGATTTTTGATGAACCATTTTTCAGTATTCTCGCTTCGTGGGTGATGAGCGTTCCGAACGCTCCCCACTTACACGAGAATATTTGCATATGGTTTGAGCGTCCCGTCCGCGCACTTGTCATATAATCGAACACCACCTTAACAAGGGATTGCCTACTTCAGTACCATGTCACCACCATTTCCAGAATATACCATTTAGATATGTTCATTTATTGATGTAGCCATGCAAATACGTCAGCATTATGTGGGCAACAGCTTGCGCCCCACATTAACATCCCATGTATTACGTTGTGTTACCTCGCTATCCAAGACACTAAAGTATAGCCGTATGTATCATTAGCGTTAACTAAACCGACTATTCTGTTCAAGTTATTACACCCACTTACGTAGAAATCACGTAGCTTTTGCTGGTACGTTTTCAGCTGTACATTTCCCCTCTTTCCATAACACCATCGATGAAGTAAGTCACCCTTAAGGACGCCATATTCATTGCTCCATACCCATACTCCTGAACCGACTTTCTTGCATAGAACCTATTCCGCTTAGAAATCACCGGATTTCGCAATCACATACCATCAAGTCATGCGAACTCCTTTTCCCTTGCGTGATTAAAGGCTATAGCACTTGCCAAAGGTAAATGCGAACCAATAGCTCATCCCATTTATATGTATATGTATATATCGCAATTGGTTATGCGATATACATTTGCGACTTTTAAACACTTGTATATAAATATATATAAATATATATATATATATATAAACAGATGCATATACTCATACATATATTCATAAACCGCAAATGTTTATCGCATAACCATTTGCCATATGTAATCACTTGATTACCATACCTATTATAATTCGGGATATATTTCCCATCTACTATGTCACAGGTATAATGCAAACAGCATGCTTTAGTACAGAGACTAACACTGCATCCTTTTATAACGTTCATTTTGGTTACGTTCTTTCTTATCAATCTTGTATACAGTAGTCAATAACCCATGCATTTATACACACATGGGCCTTTCAGTGCAATATATATATATATATATACATATATATATATAGTTCCTATTACGTATATATATATATATACATATTTATACACATTACGCATCAGTATATACATATCGTTGTAACAAAGATATATATATATATATATATATATATATATGTGTGTATAAAATAAATAGGTATATTTCTAGACCTGCTAGAGGCTGCACCCTAAAGGGTTCAGATCAATGCTTACATTTATCCGATGCTCTTGCATGGAAGTTGGCAAAATATATGTTCATCGTTAGCAATTGCAAATGCATTGGCACTGTTTAGTATACAGCTACTGGGTCGCCGGCGCCCACCTTGACGTTTTTCTGGTTCCTTCGGGCGATATTGAGCTCCTTGTATTTCATTGTTAAAACTTCGCGGAGGTGTAGTTTGCCTTTTCTCCTTGGAACAGAATCCAATTTGCCACAAGTTCACTTTAAATTGATCGCACAATAATTGGCCACTCAGTTGCCCCAATTGTTGTTGCGCACATGGAAGAAATGAATGAAGGAATTATAAGGCATACGAAAAGTAAAAACAATTCCGAAAAATGCAGACATAAATAGAAGCAATTTGTTAAGAGAGAAAATAAATCTGCGTGCTTCAGTAGAAAAATACCCATTAACAAAAAAATATAGCCTTACTTTTATTACGCTGATATTGCTCTACGGCGCAAAATTCCAACCTGAGTTACTCTCAGATAAGAGAAAAAGCCCTTCTAAAGTTAGAATACCGCTTAAAGTAGCACCAAATTACACTTGTCTGGACGAGCTTTAGCGCCTGAATACGACGAATGTACAAGCAACACCATGCGTGCAGTAGTTTGCGAGTTATTCGCAATTAAATGATGGTCTACGAATAAGGCCATTTTTATTTTTCGCTAAAAATCGCTTTCTGCTTTGCAAGCAGATAGCAGAAAAAAGAAAAGAAAATATAAAAAGTAGGGAACCGGTGTATGTTCTAGATAGGCATAGCTATCCAGAAATGCTCTAATTAGCCCGTAATACCCTGCGACAACTACGGACTGCGCAGGTGGCCGAAAAGTAAACTTTGCAGGCAAGCATGAAAAATATATCCATATATATATATATATATATATATATATATATATATATATATATTTATGTACCAATATATTTACATACATACTTAGGTATACATTAATATATTATTACACACATATATATATATATATATATATATATATATATATATAGAGAGAGAGAGAGAGAGAGAGAGCTAGAGAGAGCTTTAAACCGCATTTACCATTATTACACATACACACCGCTTGATCTATCCAGTAGCGAGGAATCTCTTCATCATATACATTATACGGTTACCAAAGCCAATTGCAAGCTGCACTAGAAATCAATCCACACTACCATAAGCCAGCGAGTCAACGCCGACTCCCCTATGTATTGCAACATTAACAATACATTCTGCGAATGTACTCTTCTATGAAATAAATGCCGAGGACTTACATAAACTGTATTTTAAACTCCTTTTCCTTTTTAACGCCTTACTTAATGTTATATTTCAACTTTTACAGTTTTACTCAACTTTTTAATTAAGCATGGTACAGAACCTTTTTCGCATTTTTGGAGGTTTTGAACACCTTGCAAACACGCTGCGATAGAAATTCCTCCATTAAAACGTTTACTTTTTCAGAACGCAGAAACAGGTTGTCCTCATGAACAACAACCCGCATTCAAAATCGCGCCAGTGGCGGATGTGTCGGTCCCGACGCAAGAAACTGGCGTTTCGTCCACCTGGATAACCACAAAGACGATTGTTCGTGAAACCCACATCCTCGATTCGTCTCAGCCATTATGGCGGCCTTACCCAAGATACCTGATCAAATAACAGAGGAAATTGAAGGTCATTTGCCTGCGGATATCTGAGTGTGAAATCAGTCGACTACCTGGTCTGCCAGTTTTATATTAATGCACCGACAAATTTCTGACAGTGTTCCAGGACGTGGTGGGTTTTCGCTTGGCAAGTGTTCTCCCTATAAAAAGCTACAAGTGTCTGGTTAGCAATATTGCGACGTGGCGGATATGACTCGCGACCGAATAAAGTCACTGCCCTGAACTACTTACTGGCAAGTCGACCAGAATCATTATTCCATATTGCCCTGTCACTTTCAATAATAAGTTACACCATGCGTATATATATCGTTTTCATTACACATGTAGTGCCCCGACTGTTTCTACTCCGCACGCAAGAATTCAACGTTTTGTCATTCACTGAAGATTCTATCTCGTGACTACTTACACAATTTCCGCAGACTGTACAACCTTCGGCTTACTGCCGACTACACTCATAGCAACGTGTTTGTTGCGAAACAATATTGCATGTAAATATTGATCATGCCTTGCTTGGTGTGTCTCGACAAATTCGAGAATAAACTAGTTATTTATTTATTTATTATTTATTTAATTATAACTTCACACTGTCAGATCAATTAGTGTCATTACTTTGGTGTGATCTTCAATTTTCTTCCATTGGATCATTCAGGATACTCCATCTAGTTTTTTTCGAGGTATGACTGCAATATATGGCAGAACGATTATGTCCAAACAAATGGGTCCCGATTAAGTACAACAAAATCGTTGTTTCTCATGTTTACCATTGCACAGTTCCAAGCATGGACATATGAACAATTTTATACTGTCACTATAGTTGCCGTAAAATGTCTGTACAGATGTACATGCCTGATCATGCATCAATTGGCGTGACTCGCATAATCGAGAATAAAATATTTCTTTATTTATTAATTTACTAAGCGCTGGAACATTCTTCCAGAAAGTGGAAAACAATTTAGATAGGTTTAACCTGTTTTGATTCGAGCAACATGGTTTTCGCAAAGATTTTCGTGTCAGACGAACTTGCTGGTAGCTCTTGAGAGCTGGGCTGAAGCCGTATACAGTGGACATGCGGTGGATGTGGTGTTCATTGACTTCGCCAAGGCCTTTGACACTGTCCCCTATTCGCGACTCTGACTGAAGTTGAGGTCGTATGGAATAGCTGCTCGCGCTCCCCAGTGGGTGTCAGCTTTTCTGAATGGACGGGAACAGTGTATTCGTGTGGGAAGCAGGATTTCGTTTCGACAAGCTGTACTTAGCGGCGTTCCGCAAGGCTCTGTCCTAGGTCCGCTGCATTTTTCTGTCTACGTGAATGACTTGCCGGAGGAGCTTGAGGTGCCATCGCTCTTATTTGCTGCTGACCTAAAGCTCTGGAATATTGTTGAAATCCCTGGAGGTCCAATGGCTCTTCAACGGGCTCTGGATAGACTCTGGGAATGGTATGTCTTGTGGTTGCTGCCTATAAACCGGGCAAAGTGTTCAGTGCTGCGTATCGGAGCGTCTGCTTCCTCCACAAGTTATGTGCTCGATGGGAGTGAACTTCCTCACGTGACCCACCAGGTTGATCAAGGTGTCGTCCACTGTTCCACACTGCACCCTGGAGACAACTGGAAGAAGGCGGCTAGTAAAGGGTTCCGGATGTTGTGCTTTATCCGTCGTTCTTTTGGGACCCTAACCGCTGATGTGTTTGTGAAGCTCTTCTCAGCGTTTGTGCGACCCCACCTAGAATATTGAGTACAGGCCTGACCACCATGCCTTGTCCGGGACAAAATGGCACTAGAAAGGGTGTTGCGTGTCGGTACTAGGTTGGTCAAGGGATTACAAGGGCAAACGAAACCCGACCACCTGCTTAGTTTGGGGATGCAGTCAATGCACTATCGAAGGATTAGAGTGGACCTAATCCTGACCTACCGTATTTTGACTGGGAAGGTTTGCCCTGATTCGTCCATGCTATTTAGTCCTGCTAGATTATCTGGTCTTTGCGGCCATCGCAATGAGGCTGGACCTTACCGTGGTGCGATGGTTTGGATACCTCAGTTATCCATTGAGCTGTACTGGATGGTGCTTTTGCACCTTCCGAGCCACTCATACCACATTGGTCAACGTTTAGAGGCCAGACAACCTCAGCCACCTGGTCCTCCAGGTTGGAGGTTGGAATGAGGGTGGCTGCTTTTTCCTTTAAACGGACTGCTTGTAGTCCAGTGCCAAACCCGCTGCTTTGCGGTTAGGTTTTAGAACCAAAGGCTTTAGTTGAGAACCCTATTCGTTCTCCTGTCTAGGCCTGGGCAACCTGACAGTATCCTGCCCACGCAATACAATGAATCTTTCTTCAAATAAATTTCTGATGCTCTGGCCACCGCACAGGCTAATCAACGGTGCCCTTTCTGCTGCATCGGGCAGGGTGGATAGGGGTTTGGATGCTACTGCTCAAGCCTTCCCCCTTCTTGCGCTTTTTCACCCTTAACGTCCCGTTCCATCTTCACGTTTATCCCCCTGTTTTCAACCCCCTAATTCTCGGCTCTCCCCACCATGCTTCAATAGTCGCTTGTCTTTTAGTTTCAACTCACAGGTGAACGCAGAGCGTCATTCCTGCACTGTCAACTGGCCCATGTCCAAGCAAGCGGCCCATTCCAGTTCACCGGCTTCCATTTGGAGCCATTGATCCTCCTTCAGACTAACATACCTCAATGTTCGCACTTCGCTTCAGATTAGTCAACAGGCAGCACTTGACCGAACATTAGAGACACTCTCTATCGATATCTGCTGCTTATCGGAGACCCGCCTGCAAGACTTGAGCTCTGTACTCACTCCGCGATCCCCTTCAGGTGACACAAGCAACACTTTCTCATTGCGCCTATCCGGTGACGATGCAGCTTCGAGCACCGTCCAAGCTGGTGTTGGCGTTGCCCTGAGCCCCCAGGCTGAAATTGCTCTGGTTGATTGGATTCCAATCAGTAGCCGGATGTGTGCGGTCCGATTAGCTGGCTCGTTCAAAGCTTCCAAGTCACGTGGGACTAACAGGTGTCTATTCGTTATCGCTGCCTATGCACCGACAAACTAGCGATGACTCGGTAAAAGATGACTTCTACCGTCAACTGAACGAGCTCCTTAGCCACAGAAGAGGTTTGGACACTGTCGTGCTGGCCGGGGATCTGAACGCTCAAGTTGGAAAATTATCCACAGATGAGCTGCATCTGGGCGGCCAACATGGTATTGGCTCCCGTAATGATAACGGTGAGCGGTTACTTCATTTGTGTGAGGATGCTAGCTTAGTTCTTGCGGGCACTAATTTCCGACACAGCACCCGCCGGAGGGTGACTTGGCGCCCACCAGCCTCGAACCAGCTATGGACGCAAATCGAGCACATTGCGATAAGTTACCGCTGGAAAGGCTGCGTCCAGAACTGTCACTCGATTTGGGGCACAGGTGTTGACACCGATCATGCACTTGTATGTGCTGACCTGCGGATGCGCTTTGGCGGAAACCCGCGACGACATTTTGAGCGCATTGACACCGGCAGACTGTTGAAGCCATCTGTTCTGAACGCCTATCAAATTACGCTGTCATCCGTGTTGGATAAACGCTCACTGGATGCAATTGGAGCTCACTGGTCTCATATGCAACAGGCCTTACTAGCAGCAGGCAAATCCTCATGTGGTATGTCTAATCGCCAACATGAACATTGGGTCTCTTCACAGTCTCTGGAACTTATGGATGCTCGCCGGCATATTCCGGCTGGAAGCGAACACAATGAAACTCGCAAAGAGCTTCGGGCGAAACTCCGTGCTAGCCTGAAGAGAGACCGCGAATCCTGGTGGTCTCGTCGTGCAAGAGAGATGGGAATGACCGCTGCCCTTGGTAACCATCGTGAGTTATTCCGTCTTATACGGGAAACGGGCAGCAGGAGACCTGGTGTTAGTGAAACTATACGTGACGAGAGTGGACAGCCTATCCACAACTTATCAAAACGCTTGGAGCGTTAGGCTGAGCACTTTGAAAGGCAATTTAATCGGTCGGAATTGTTAGATTTCTCGCCGCCCTGCACCGTGATCGCCCCGCTCCGTGGGCTGTTCCTTTGGATCCACCCTCTCGCTCAGAAGTCGAACATGAGATCGAACTGTTGAAGTTGAACAAAGCCGCGGGACCAGATGATATTCCTCCAGCCCTCTTCAAATTCGGGGACCTGCTCTTGTGGATGATTTACACGAGTTACTAGTGAGACTGTGGGAGCAGGACACTGTCCCAACCGACTGGAGCCGCTCCATCATAGTCCCAATTTTCAAGGGAGGCTCACGATCGGAATGCGGCAGCCATAGAGGAATCAGTCTGATCTCCATCGCCTCCAAATTGCTTGCCTCTGTCATCCTTCATAGACTGACTGACACTTGTGAAAACCAGATGCGCGAAGAGCAAGCTGGATTTCGTCGAGGTCGTAGCTGCATTGACCACCTCTTCACTTTGCGTCAGTTGTTGGAGCACCGTCACATATATTAGCGGCCCACCGTTGTCGTGTTCCTCGATATCAAAGGTGCATTCGATTCGGTGGATAGACATGCACTTTGGGACTGTCTACTCAGGAAAGGTGTACCTGAGAAATATGTGAATTTTATCCGAGCATTATATGCGCGTTGCTCAAGCAGAGTGAGGGCTTACGGCAAGTTGTCGTCGCCCTTTAATATCTCCAGCAGCGTGACACAAGGATGCCCGCTGTCACCTTTCTTTTTCAACTTCGCTGTTGACAAAGTCATGGAGATTGCATTCACAGGACATGACTTGGAAGGTATGGAGCTACTCCCAGGAGAACGACTTCTTGACTTGGAGTATGCAGATGACGTTGCTCTAACCTGTGATAGCTCTTAGACGTGCCAAGCGGCACTGGACAGATTAGCACTGGCTGTCAGTCACTACGAGTTTTGTTTCGCACCCTCGAAGTGCAAAGCGTTTCTCCAAGATTGGCCTGGACCGCCTCCTACGCTGACCCTTGGTGGGGATCAGCTAGAAGTCGTTCAAAAATTCAACTACCTGGGAAGTTTTATCAGCGCCCGTGGGATCGAAGATGAAATCACGAATCGTATAACAAAAGCTCGAAGTGCTTTTGCTAACCTTCGCCACTTATGGCGCCGGCGCGACATCACTCTCACCCTGAAGGGTAGAGTGTACAATGCAGCAGTACGTTCGACCCTACTGTACGGCTGTGAAACCTGGCCGCTTAAAGCAGCGGACCTGAAGAGGCTAGTTACGTTCGACCACCGGTGCCTTCGTAATTTAGCTCACATTTGGTGGAAACACTGCGTGAGCAACGAGCGTGTTCGACGCCTTGTTTATGGCACATGAAAAGGAAATGAACCGCTCAGCACCGTTATTTCACGCATCAGGCTCCGATGGCTCGGCCACGTGTTATGCATGCCAGCCCACCGACTTCTGCGACGTGTGTTGTTTGCGCTTCGAGGTTGTGGATGGAAGAAGAGGAGAGGTTGCCAAGCGATGACTTGGTCCAGAGGAACGAAGGCCCTCACTTCTGAGCTGGCCTCGGTTGGAGCGTCTCGGCTCCCTGATTGGGGTCCAAAAGACGGTGAACACGTTTGGTTGGACACACTTGCTGATATGGCAAGGAGCCGACCTCAGTGGCTTTCCTGCTGTGAGTTTCGTTGTCCCACCCCATCCCTCTTAGCCTCCCCCTCCAACCACGATCTCATTATTTAGCCTTATATAATTTTGCATAATATTTTTTGGGTGCACAGCAGCCGGCTGGTAGCTTACCGGAACGATGCCCATCCGTTACCGGTAGCTCAGCCAGCTTGCACCAGTTGCTTTCTTTTCTCCTTTTTTCTATGTATTGCGGCACAGTAGCTTAGTTGTTCCCCACCTCTAGCTAACGTGTATGATGACGATGATGATGATGGTCTTCGCGGGCATTGTATGAAGCTGGACAAACCGCGGTCCGATCGGGTTAGAGCGGAGACACTGTTATCACGTCGAGTCATCGAGCGCTGGAATCTGCTTGCAGAACATGTTGTCGAGGAATCAACCGTTAAGGGGTTTGAGCGTCAACTAGACCCTTGGGTGGCAACACGAAACCTTTCCTTTTTCCTGACTAGTTCGCAGCTTCGTACTTCGATTCTATTTTTCTTTACTTTTCCTCACCATTGGTATGATTCTCTTCTTTTAACTGATTTCCCCTACTCTCTTACCTTCGCATTTTCTTCCTCTCTTACTTACTTCGCGTAACTGACATAGCTGGGACAGCTAATGTAAGGAACGTGGGCATTAACTTGGTGGACTAGGGTGTTTTTCGGGTGTTTTCCTTTTAGAC
>CALYDF020005583.1:0-14211 GCA_944474145.2 Dicrocoelium dendriticum | reverse complement strand
GAGGAACACAGCTATTGTCGGTCTGCGGTTTGCGTGGCGTTGCTCTAGCACCTGCCACAAAGTAAATATATGGTCTATACAGCCACTTCCTGGGCGGAAGCCGGCCTGCTCTTCTCTAATCCGAGATTACTGTTTCGCAGTGAGACGAAGAACGAGAATCGAGGCCAATAATTTTGTCACAATTGGTGTTAGGCTAATACCCCTGTGGTTAGAACAGTCTGTGCGACTGCCCTTCTTGTATATTGCCACTATAATCGATTCGTTCTAATTAGCCGGGACACTCTCTTCTTTCCAAATACGTCAGTGCTTTGTAGAGGACCCCACCACCATCCTTAAATAGTGTAAATGGGAGGGAATCCGGGTCAGCGGCACGAAAACGATTAAGGGCTGTGATCGCATTTCGGACCTCGGCCTCCGACGGATGCTCTAAACTAACCGTTCATGGCACGTCCTGCATCATCTGAGTAGGAAGAGGTCCGGGAGCAGGGTCCAGCTGAAATTATCTTGAAAGAGTTCTGCCCAACGATGCATACAGCACTCCTTATTGTGTGTCAGCGCACCCGCGCTGTCTCTGATTGTCTCACTGACGCCTGGTTTTCTGGGACCAGTGGTGAGGATTAACTGGAAGAGCTTGCGGTAATTGCCTACGGCTCCTGCCTCCTCCATTTCTTGAGACCTACTGATCCACCAGGCTTCCTTGGCAGCACGTAGCCTCTGCTTTAGTTCGCGCCTAATAGCCCGTCTAGTCACATTGTATTCAGCGCCAGCCGGGAGGTGTCTCCTAGATTCCAACAGCTACACCGACCTCTCGGATATCCATCCAGTGACTGGTGCGGTGACCATGGATAGTGCCACCAACAGATGCTCCTGCGTCGGGCATGGCGGCCGAGATCCCATTCCACTGAAGCTCAGTGTAATCACGACAAGACAGCGGAAGTTCGGTATGCAACGCCTCTTGATAAGCTTGCTTGAGACAATTGCTTGCTGAGACAATTTCTCAGTTGCCAACCGTGGGAGAGGTTTGGTGCGCCTCCCGGTAAAGTTCATGGAGAAACGAGAGCGTACCAAGGCATGATCACAGTCGATATAGATACCTCAGTACGAGCGGCAACCCAGGATAGAACCACGCCACGTGTAACTTATGGCTACGTGGTAAATTTGGGTCCATCGCTGCCCATGAAAAGACTGGGTGGGGTGCGTTTCATCGCTGTGTCTATTGGAAAAGTACATGGAATATGCAGTACACATACTTCTACAGCTTTGTGACAATTAGGTTTAAAAGGAACTTGATATATACCCTAGTGTGCCGGGCTGAGCGTATCTGCTCGAACGACACGCTTCCGGAAGAATTAGAGTGCATTCGCTTAGTGCTAAGGGAGAACGGCTATCCAGAAAGTTTCATTAGAGCCAACATGGAACATAAGAAGAAAAAGCCTGTAGTTTTGACACTAGAACGTAAGCCAATCTTCCTACAGCTGCCACACAAGGGCGTGGTTGCGACGGGACTTCTATCTTGTTATCTTTCGTTTGCACTCAGACGCACCTATCCAGCAGCGCAGATGTAAATCCAGTTCACTAGCATTCCGATGGTGAGATTATACTCAAGGGATAAGAGGCCTGTCCACACCAACTCAATGTGTATCTACTCATTTTCATGCTCATGTGGAGCGGAATACATTGGCAGTACGACAGGGTGTCCATCTGAGAGAATGAAGGAACACCACTCGGTCGGGCTTAGAGCTGGAAGTGAAAACCCAGTGAACTCTTCAATAGCAGCGCACATAGCCGATACAGAGCACGCTACAAAGTTCACTGATTCGTTCAAACTTATCTATCAGGCCCCAAAGCACCGCTCGAACTAAGTCTGCAGGCGACTATTAGAAGCCGCTGAAGCAATTGCGATCCGACTGTATGAACCGGAGCTATGTGTTAAGAAGAAGCTAACTAAAGGCTTGGGACTGTCCTGGCCCAAACGGCCGGTGACCTCTGACCCACGAGGTCACACGCGGTCGGTTGTCGTGGCTTAACAGACAGAGCTGTCAGCATCCAATTAACTCGCTCTAGTAGTAACGACTTGTAATGTCTCTGCACATTTTGATTTGCATATAATTGTATAGGCCTGAAGATGTATTATCGAAAATAATGTTCGCTTACCCTGACTTCTGTTGATACGATGAAATTTTTTATAACTCTCTCGTATGTGCTTCCACGCTGGAGATTTCAAATCCCGAGTGTGACTGTGCAAATGTTCTCTGCACTATGTTACTTGATGTACTACCCTAAATAAGTAATATCTGTAATAGATTTCACTGACGGTCAAATCCTAGATTTCGTTCCACTTTTCCATCTCTTTTATGTGTACACAAATGAATGACACGATTTTTCTTTCCTTCCTTTTGAAATTGCCCTGGTTTTGCAGCTTATACTACGAATTTTTCAGCGAGTTCGCGGGTGAAAATCCAATTTTTCTAAGTTTAAATATTTTGTTGCTCCACTATAACCATCCTACGGGACCTCTTAAAGATTATCTATTTACCCATAAAAACCAGAGTTCCATTGATTAACGGTACCTTGCAACCAGTAGTTGAGGAAATGTCTTTCGACAAATAAGCACATTTAAAACAGCCAGTTCCTTTCAGTAGTTTGAACAGCTAAGTGCGATGCTGAAAACTAGTATATGTTGGCATTTCATATTATCTCATCATTACCAAGACATTATCTTTGAAACTTTCACAAATTTGTCACAGGGTACAACCAAATTTATCTCATTCAGGGTTGTGGTCAGTGGCATTGGGATCAGGACCTCGACAACTGTTGCAAATATGGCAATTTCAGGTGGAGGCAGTGTTCCGCATAGAATATTGACCGACTGCGTGAAGTGATATCATCCACCGACTTATGTGTATTGTTTGACACTGATGTATCCACGCATTTCCATCAGTTGCCAAGTTACTTGAACGTTTGTTTTAACGTAATAATAATAAGATGCATATTTTTCTTGGTGCAAGAAACTGTGCCTGTAGCGGTGCAGATCAATTTGTACAGAAGTATCCATGCTCTTGCATGGATGGAATATTTGGGTATGCGTTTCATGTGGTAACGTTCTGGTGAATGGGTAAGGCCAAAGCCTGGTTTTGAAAACGTTGGTGTTCAGATGCTTTTGGGCCCCTCTTGGATTTTTTCCCTCTGAATATAGTGATTATGGGATTTAGATCAAGGTAAAACTGGCTAGTCTGCTTCTAAATGTTGCCACATTGTCACCTAACCTGAGTGTTATTAGTAGTTTATTCCACAGATAGCTATATCTGACCAGGAAGAAGTTAGAGCGAACGTTCGTTCTAGCCTCCGGTGTATTCAGTGTAAAATTTCTGTTGCGAAGCGCTCGAGTTGAACAATGTTGTAATTCAAGTGTAGGCAAGTCAGAATAGGTCTTTTTGTGTAGCACGTTGAAAAGCAGCAACAAGTTGTGCTTCAATCATCGAACCCAAAGTGGTATGCGTTGAACTTTATTGCAGCGTTCTCGATAACTCAGCAGTGTTTACCAATCAGCTGTTTAGTAAATGACCTCTGCTGGTGCTCCACAGCAATTCTGTCACTCTTTCACATATTGCCGTATATTATGCTGCAGTATTCGAGGATGGGGCGAGTGAGTAGTTTGAAAAGCTCAACTCTAGCATGGGTTGTGTGGATTTTGTTTGATATATTGAACATAGATTGTCTGTCACGTACTAATTGTTATCGGCCCTGCTCGGAGAAATTGAAGGTGGACGAGTTCCTATTTCCAAGATCTCGCGTGGACGGTTGTGTATGGAGCGTTCATTGTTTAGAGTGATAGATCCTTCAGGGATGCATCAGTCGTAAGACATGATGCTTGATTTCTTAGCCGTGAGGTTCACCACGCATCTGCAGCACCATGACTCAAGGGAATGTAAATCATTTTGAATAAGCAGTAATTTCCAGTGAAGTTCGTCACCCCGAAGCTTATAGACTATTTTGATATCGTAAGCAAATAAAAATGATGTACCATGGTTTACAAATGTGGTGATGTTATTGATGTAGAGCAAAACGGGTGGGGGAACGAACACGCTCCCTTGAATGACTCCACTGGTGATTGAGCGTGGGGAAGAGCAATAATTACCTAAAGTGACTACCTGATGACGATCACTCAGGTATGACGATAGCCAACCTAGTAATGAGTCCCGGATCCCAAAGTTCTCCAACTTTTGTAGCAGTCGCTTGTGGGGTACTCGGTCGCACGTTTGGTGTATGTCAAGAAACAAGACTACTACTGCATGGCCAGAATCGATTGATACTGAAATGTGATTAATGTAATGCAGTTGACAGGTGGTGCACGATCGCTTATTGAGAAAACCATGCTGCGAATTGTTGATCAAGCCAATAGAATCAACATAGTTCATCATCTTCATTCTGACCAGCTTTTCAAGTAGTCAAGCAACTATCGGCCTGTGGTGGATCGGTCGTTAGTTATCAATCGTTTGTTTGGGACCTCCTTTATGCCGAGGCATAATAAGTGACGTTTGCCATTGTTCTGGAAGGTGGTCGGATTTCAGCGATAGAGTGAACATGCTCATCAGTAGCAATGGTATACCAGGTCCTCGTAGTTTAGTGGTGGTTGGTGAAATGCCATCAGATCCCAGCTTGGAAGATGGCTTGATTAATTTGCTAACTTGGTGGATAGCATTGAGTGAGATACCGACTCTGCTTAAGCGGTTTGTTTCTGTGAGCTCTGTGCACACAGGCGCCGGGTGAGCTTCGCTCTCATGGTAGTGGCAAAAAATCGCTGAATGCTTCATGGGTCATGGAGTAAGTGACACTCATCGTCAACAATTTCCGTAACCAGATGAGAACCTTCACTGGTTCTATGATGCCGTGAACCACTAGGCTCGGATTTCCACCCCAGCTCAGGCTATCTGCACCTGATGTGTCCAAACCAGGACGAAACCGCGGTCGTGGGGTGCCAGTGTTGGGATGAGCAACACCAAAATATTTCCATTCCACATACGGTCCTTGTGATCGGAATGACCGAGGTCCACCTCAAGTGAACCGAAGTCTCAATAGAGGTTGCTTGTGGCAATCCAACCACAGCCGATTCGCCAACTCCGACTTTAAGCTCCAGGTCGTTAAAACACCTACCACGATGCAGCGGTGTATCGCAGCTGACTTCCGTTGATATACTTGTATCCACCCATGCCGATTCTTGAAAGAGACTAGCATCCACAGTTGTTGCCGACGTAAGTCACTCCCTCCATGTTTGTACGCGAGTGTACCAGTCGTCAGTTATCCCCTATCCAGCTCAGTGTTTGCTACACCGAAACAAAGTTGTCAAAGAATTAATAAACTGATTTATGCTTTGAAAGTAAAGTTCTTATTCAATTATTGATTCACTATTTGAACTGCATGCTGTATGGCTGAAAGCTTGTGTGTTCCGGCTGAATATGCACCCATAGTGGGTGCATAAAGACCTTTCTAGACTTGCCTCCAAAACCGTAAATTGAGAGCAAATTGCGTTTGGACTCATAAAGGTGGTCTAACTTCTTTTCGGCAAAAGGCATGAAATTGTACAATCCAACAAGATTCAAAGTTGCGATACGATAACAATCCGATAACGGGTCGAAAATGTGCTTGCTTCTGGATGGTGCCGGCAGTTTATGCGAGCACCTATCGTCGGAGGGGTTGCATAACTTCAATCTGAACACAATTTATTAAGTGTTCGTTAACTCCGGAATCCAAAGCCCTATCGATTCTGCCGATGCAATTGACCCCGTGCTTACACAATGGGATATTCTGCCGACGGGCTCAACTTCCTTTACTAAAAGTAACAACAACATGCGAGTTCTGTTGTTAATTACCGCCTGCGCAGCACAGTGCGTAAACTTAATGGTCGAAGCTAGGGATATAGTTCTCATACTTGTAGCAAATTTACCTTTGCATGTTAGTTCGATGAATAATATTTCTTCGGTGCTGTTAACACCGTTAAATTTGACATGGTAATGAGATTTCGCTTGCGTTTGCACGTAATCTCCGACTTAACAAAAACGGCAGTATATCATGTGCTTTCAGTGTATACGCAACTTAGACAACGCTCACAAGATCACTAGCGGCATGCAATCTATACCGCAAAAGCAATGCGGCGAGGCTGGGTACATATTCACATCGGTAACCTGTGCATCAGGACACATCAGGCACATGTAGATACACGTAAGAACCAAAACGTGTAGTAAACGTGATCCAAGCAAAGCATGTCAAAATATTTAAACCATTTTACATTGTCAAGGCGTCACAAAGTGTCATTCCATCGGGTGTGAGGTACGGCGCAATAAAATGACAACTATCCAATAGTAGATGTAGGTCTATGTTAAAATATCATACCCACACATGGATGTAGAACGACTGTATGCATGCATGTGGGTACATGTGTAGTTGCCAGTGTCGTCCATCGTGAAAACGCTTCCTCATGCGCGGATGGTTGAGTTACAGACAACGTACGGCACGCCACAAGGCAGGTGCACTGGTGTATATATATGCTGTGTAAGTCCATTTGCAATGGAGACAGATGTGAAAAATGGAGAGGGCAGTGCATCAGTACCGAGCTACTTCGGTGGAAATTTTGTGGCGCATGGACAGATGTAACTGGCCTGAGCGAGGAGTGTACAATTGGTGCTTAGGGTTGTCCCATTTAATGACAAACGCGTCCTTACCAACGTTATCGTAGACGGAAAGTTATCTTACAACAACTTACCGTAGCAAATTAGGTATAGCATAAATAAGGCATTGATAATATGAAATATATAAAGTTTTGGGAATTGAGTCTTGGTAAGCTATGCCGCCTAAAGCCTAATCGCTGCCGCATGGCCTGTTCTCCTGTCGCAGTATTGATCGCCGTTGCGGAAAACAAGTGCGGTTACGATGCCCAATTTGTTGCAGGCGGGAACATGAACGTTCATTCCTAGATAGTCACTGATGAGGCAATATTCCATTATCACGGAACTAAGAAGCTGCATTTCTAGGCAATAGCACTTCCTCGCGCATACTGAGAATCCGGTATTTCACAAAGCGTGAAGCTCATTGACTCGAAAAGCTGAATGCCAACTCGTGGGACCATGGCACACGCATGTGGGTTCGCACACATACTGTACATCACAAGCCCGTTATCCTTGCGATATCTTTTCTGACACATTGTGTAGCAAAATTCGAGTATCAAATGCAAAAGGATCGATAAGTCACACTTTCACGGTCTGTATCTTTATGGAACAATTGGTGCGCCATCTTCCTTCCCCTTTGTGTGACCGATATGTAGTTGTTTGGAAGCACTCATCCCACGCCAGAGTCCGCACGACGATGAACAGGATACAAATAAGAAACCGCGTACTCTATTCCATATCACCGTCTCGCTCACATCCTCCTCGTATTCCGTAGGCATAATGATGAAAAACAAGTATTACCATTGCGAACCAAGATGCATAGAAGTGGTCAGTATCAGCGCTGTCGAAACCGCGTTGCTCGTGGATTGCATTCTGACTCAACGCACGCTTGGCACCATTTGCCCGTGCCTAAATGTAGTCCAAAAATCAGTGATAACGGTGAATACGTATATTAGCATAAACAGCATAAAACATTGATATATCCGTCAACGCGAAAGATGCTCAACGTTTCTTTGCTTTTCGCAATGAATCGTAGGATGGCTATTTTGGATAAAATGTTACGCCGATCGGTGAAAGGTCAGAAAATAACCGTTTTTTGGTTGAAGGATGACGAACTCAGCCGTGTCCGATTCATGGATTCTACTAAGACCTTTTCGTTTCTCTTGTTGTGTGTAATCTATGGGTGTGTGTGTTCCAGTTTCGTTGGCTACTTGATTGAAGTTATCAGAACGCTTGTCGGCAAGTGGTCTGACTAAATGGCTGCTCTCCTGTGTTTGCTTATCAGATATTGCTTTGATCTACAGCTAGGAAGCAAGGCTGCTGCGGCCCGCATACCATTCCTCCACTATCATTGCTGACAGTAGTTCTGTTAATAAAGCAACTTACCCGTCATTAAAGTTAACGATATGGCGCACCTGCCCATTATGCACAGACGGTGCGGCATTGTATTGAGGAGATGTTCGGTCATCGGTGGATCGGTCGCAGAGGTCCAAAACATTGGCCTGCTCGGTCAACAAGTTTGAACCTGCAGTGGTTATTGATATTTCCCATTCTGTCTTTCCTATCATCAATTTTATCATGACATCTATGGTACAGTTTGCTTGAATTAACGATAAAAAATGGACTTCTTCGTTGCCCACTCTCTGTTGCGCTGATTTTTCGCTGTGCTGCTACTGCGTATATACGGTGCCGTTCAGTCTGCTTGCGAAGCAGATATTAGACGCGGACTTACTAGCGAGCGTTTATTCCCATCGTGCTCGACGTGTGCCAAGGTATAGAGCGAGCGACGATTCGAACTCAAATGTGATTAGACTGTGAGTTTACCCTTCCCGAAAGATTTTGCGTTTTCTAAGGGACTGAAATTTTCCTGGTATCGTTTCAACCATTGCATAAATTGGTGACCAAGCTTTATCTTTTGTGAACACGTATTTTTTAGTCGTGTCTGATCCGACCCCATTTGTTATTATTGACAAGGCCGTCAAACTCCTTTGACCTTTCTAATCTACGTGTATAGTTTATTCAGGTAGAAGCCAATTTCCGATGTTGTAAGATCACTTCACAATCTTCCACGTTTCATATGTCGTCTCGCGTTTACCTGTTTCCATTGCCTCAGAAGTCATTAATATCCTCGGTCCTATGCCTGCAGAAGCGCCGTATGATATAAGTAAATCCGCTATCCTTAAACGCACCATTGCGGCTGATGAGACATGTCTGCAACAGTTACGTTCCGGCATCGAGCTTGACGATCGCTCCCTAGCTCCGCTTCTTAGACACAGACGTTCCCTAGTTGGTTCGTCGAAACTTGATAACTCCACACTCCGCCAAGTTTGGACGAAATACCTTCCGGCAACATCACAGCGATTTTATTGCTTCTTAGCGGCGATATCCCACTAGAAATTCTCGCAGAAGCTGCGGACAAAACGCACACATTTTTCTATGACTATACTCCTAATCGCTCAGCTGATTCCACCACAGCCAGCTCATCCCATACCCCTACGCTTGATTCGATCCACGATAGAATTTCCCGTTTTAAACTAAGCATGTCTACTTTCACTGTTTCTTCGGTAAATCAGCACGTAACTGTCACCCGAGATGAAAGTATCCGAAAAGAACTACAATTGCGCAACCGAGAAGCCCCAAACCTTGCCAGTAATGATGACGGATTTCATTGGCCAACTCCTTAGTAGCCATCTGTAGGTGATGAACTTCATGATCAAACATCATTTTTGGGTCGGTAAAGGCGCAGTAATCATCCTTTTAGTAAATACATAAATAACTATTTTTTCTTGACTATGCGAGGCAAGAAAACAGAGGCATAATCAAGGAGGTGCAACCGTACTGACATTTTGTGTCAACTGTAACAGCGATAATAGCAAATTGTTCATACCTCCATGGTTGGAACTGTTCAATGTCAGAAAAGTGAATTAATTATTGGTTTGGGGTGAGATCAAGACCTCAGCTAATAATAACTTACGAATTTTGCATGATCAAATATAAGATAAATGAAGAGCAAGATCGTGTGGTATGACAACCTACTGAGTTCGTGCGTACCTAACGCAAATATCAGCGGTGAGATTGTAAAGTTGTGAGAGTATATACATAAAATAGTAGAAAGAGACGACAGTATTTGGGGATGTTGAAGTTCCAGCGTAACTAACGTATCTAGAATGGTGCCACTAGTTGACCTGCCAGCGTGAAGTTATGGCTGTGATTTTATTCGGTGACGAGTCACATTCGCCACGTTACGGTGTTGGTAAACGGACATTTTGGCGCTTTATACGGAGAAAGCTTGCCATGCAAAAAGCTACCACGATCAAAAAGGCTGCTGCTGATCCATTGAATGGCAAATTTTAACCAGCTATGCTACATGTTGAGCGTATATTTGCACAGTTATTCTCAGTCAAATTGCGTCCCATTTTTCTGTTGGCTGATGCATTATCCGTAGACCTATTTTATTCTTGGGACCTGCTCCGTCCTGACTGAATAGCACGGCCACGTTGGTAGGTCATGAATTGCCTATCTTTTGTAAGGTGGTGTTGCTCGTAAGCAGAACCGCGGTAACTCTCCAAGGGTTATCCAAAGAAATATGCAGAAGGCTTAAAGGATAGGATTTGTCGGGAATCAAAGTGGAGATCCTTTCGGGGTAATTTGTAAAATGGGTTGGAAGTGTTGATAATCAATGCCTACGAAATGGGCAAAGCTAGTTAAGGTGCTTCAGTTGGAGGTATCATGTAGTGAAAAATATCCGAACCCAATGGTTCTGGCCTTGCATCGGCTAGACAGTTGCCTTCCAGTGTCAACAGGTGAGCACCAGGTAAGACGTATATACAAGAGCTAACCGTTTGGTGAATTGAACCCAATGGTTCAGCCCACAAGAAAATTTTATCCCTGGCATATCACGATTTATTTGCTTTGTCGGTTAGCTTTAAAAGGTGCGTATAATCTACTCGTTGCCTCGTAGTGTGATTCTGTCGAAGCTGTGGATAGTTCTTTGAGCGTTCGACACCTTATGTGTGAAAGTCTGGGGAATAAGTGCAACTACGTACTTTGGAGAAGATGCTCCGCAACAAGTTGGACTTATGTTACAGGCAAATAACCCGACAAGGCTTGCGACATACGGGCAGAAGCGGTTGCGCCTAAGTCTTGGTTGACGACGTGTATATGCTTTCACTTTAACATCGCAGACGCCTAAGAACCCAATTGACCTCCGGCTTCCCTAGCAACTTCGGCTTCGTCCTCGATCTAGGTGGCAGCAAGATGCTGGACAATAGGAAGTAGTTCACCGTCCCTGTCAACGCGCCACAGTTACTTCTGTCAAACTACTTGTACTCATGCCAGAAAGGACGCCGTATTCATCATTGGATTAGGAATTCGTGTGTTTGCTCTGTACTAATACAGTTTTTACCAAATGTAATCAGGAGATCCGTCAACATATTGACACGTAGGATCCACTCATGTCAAACACAACGAGAAGTCTTCCATCTGACAAACTTCAAGCAGCTTACCTTGAATTCGAGCATATAACCAACCACGACATCATTCGTTCATTTAACAATTGTTCGGCTTTATTGCCTCATATTGTACCAAACATGGCTAGCGGTTGGCATCCAGGCGGTGATTACGGCACCCAACACCGTTACCATCCTTGACACCCTATTCTTTATATTCCTGTTTTACGTTAGGGTGGTCCGTGAAAAATTCTTGGTCAAAGTTAAGCTTCTGCTAGAGTACCATCAGATTCTATTGGCACTGAAAGACATTGCTAACATGACCGTTATCACAGATTTAGTTTTTTACGAATTCATTTGTATGCCTTTTCGGCTTCTTCAATGCAACACAATATTTTCAGCGCATCACACACCAGGTACTTAATGGCTTAGGCTCTGCTTTTGTCTACATCGACCATGTCCTAATAGCCAGCGCTACGCCAGGATTGCACTTGTTTCACCTGCGACAAATACTCGAACCCTTCAACCATCACATGCTAAACAATAATCCTGATAAAACTCCATTTGGTCAACATCGCGTCGATCTTTGGTCACAAACTTGATAACAAGGGCGTTAGCCACTTTGTGAGAAAAACTGTGCAATCATGAAGTATACACCGCCGCAATCTGTTAAAAACCTGCGCCGATTGCACCGCATGGTTAATCGCTACGGGCGGTTCATCGACAACCGCACCACCGTTCTTCAGCCTTCAACTTATTTAGTTCATATTAATCCAAAGGAGTTTACTAATGCTCAAAAAGCCGAAACGGCGCTTGTTGTTACTAAGCAGACGTTGCGCCAGGTAACTAGTTTGAACTAGTTAGACCCCGACGGGAAGCTACCCGCGTTCCTAAGGCAGCTGCCTCACAACCAGCTGTCGTTGCTTTAGTACAACAACTAATCGGCTGTGGGATTAAGCCGCTGGATTTGTTTTCTCGGAAGCTACACCAAGCAGAAAGAAACTCTAGCACTTTCGGTCGCGAACTTCTCGTCGTCTACTTGGCCGTCAAACACATCCCCCACGTCATTGATTGACGAAGTTTTGTAATCCTGAAGGACAACAAGCCTATGGTCTACGCTTATCCTGTCTCTTCCGATCGTTATTTTTTGAGAGAGACAAGACACCTGGATTTCCGCTTACAATTATTTGTGGATACTCGCTACCTCAAAAGCCTAAATAATGTTGTTGCTGATGCAGTTTTACGTGCACACACATCAAATTTCGTCCTCTTAAATGTACCTAGAGGAAATCTTGGCTGCTCCAGACAGCGAGCTTACGCTCGCTTAGCTTCGACCAAATACTACACTGAAATTGTTGCAACCACCTGTGTTAAACTCAGACGCAAGGATTCGCTGCGTTGTCTCTATCAAGAAGCCAATACCGTTTGCTCGCCAGTCTTTCCAGTGAACCGCCTTCGACCATTTTCATTGACTATAGCAGCATCGCGTTCTATCCACACTGAAAAATGGTTATCGATCGTTCATTCTGGCCTAACCAGCGCACTTATGTTCCTCAATGTTCTAAACGCTTTTCCTGCTGCTAAAACAGCAAAGTACACAGACACACTATACCTGCCCCCGAAAGATTCACAGTATCTGGGGCGAGATTTAGACAAGTCCATCTGGACATTGTCGGACCGTTTCCGCTGGAGAAATAGTTCGCATATATTCTCCTTTGTGTTGACCGTTCTAAGCGCTGGTGGCATGCCATACGTTTACATGACAGATCTTCAAAACCTGTTGTCTGTGCAATTTTCTTGCATGGATTTCCTTCTTTGGTGTGTCATCTATGAGCATTACAGATCAAGGATCGCAGTTTAGTTCAAACTTGTTCCGGGATTTGGATTGTCTGTCGGTTGGTACCCACCTTCGGACAACTGCTTATCATCCGCTTTCAATGACCTTGTCGGGCGTATGCATCGACAGCTTAAAAACGCCATCACAGATAATGTACCCGACGCACATTGGGCTGAAAGCCTTACAGACGTCCCTCTTCGCCTTGGTACTGCAGTCAAAGAGGACATCAGTTGCAGCCCTGCCGAACTCGTCTTTAGCTACACTCTCAGACTTCGGATAAGCTGCATTTGGATTTTCGTATCACTTATCAAACGGATCCTGTGACTTAAGCTGAATGGCTTAAAAATTTCGGAACAATTCGACCTATATATATTCGCCTCATTTCCCGCGACCAATGAATTCATCCGGACTTACACACTTTCCTTTTGTTTTAGTTCCCGTTGCTGCAGTTAAAAAGCCTTTGACACTCTCATGAATGTCCTTTCTTAGCGCTGACATGGAAGCCTAAATACTATATCCTGAAAAGGGACGGACCGAAAGAATATGTGCATAGCACACTCTTGGACCCGCTTAGGTTGAGAAGCCGGTTACTTTATTATCCCAACTTGTTACCTCCTTCTGGTCAACCGACTGATTCTAATGCTCCGGTGTCTTCTTGCGTTCGCTCAATCCAGTAACCTCAGCACAAACTTTTAGGACGTGCTGCGTCTTTCTCCGCCAAACTAGCTGACTTTGATCCCTAAATGTTTATATCAAGCGTTACCTTACCAGCTCCCACTCTACGAGGGAAGTTATGGGGTAGTTATTATGCTTCACATTTTGTATTCCTTGTCACCAAGTTTATACTGACATCTTTTGTACAGTTCGTTTGACTTAATCATTACATTATAGTTCTTTTTGGTCCGCGCTCAGTGGTGCTGATTTTTTGGCTGTGCTGCTACTGCGTGTATACGGTGCAGGTTAGTCCGTTTGAAATTCGGAAATGAGACCCGAAATTACTATAACACATTTAATTCTATCGTGCTCGATGTCTGCCACAAGTATAGTGCACTCTACTATTCATAAAAATCCGTGTTTCGACTGTGAGTTGACACTTTTCGAGTTTTCGCCGTTACTAAGGGGCTGAAACCTTCCTAGTAGTTTGGGATAACCATGAGACGTCTAAATAGTTAGGTGCAGATTTATCACGTTCAAAACCTGTGTTTATTTTAGCAGGAAAATATTTGGTATCTGCAAACATGGACGAATGGGAATCTATAGTTGT
>CALYDF020005582.1:0-14233 GCA_944474145.2 Dicrocoelium dendriticum | reverse complement strand
AAAAACAAACCTAAAACCTTTTTTATAAAAACACAAAAGTTTACACATTTTGTTTCGTACATTTGTCTCGTTATCCATACGGCATCATACCGCCTATCCCGACCACGTCCCACCCTCCTCGAGTTTTATATTCCAGAACTCAAGTCCCCTGAGAAACCGCGGAATCTTCTGACCCATCTGCCCAAAGCCTCCGGCTCCATAATCCTGGTTCCAAGAGACCGCGCCTACCCACTACCGGTGCGACAACGACTGATCAATTCCACGAGTTCTGAGAAATGGTTCCGCAAATGCGGCTTCCGGGATTCTTCGTGGGACTAGTATCGTTACGACCGAAAACTTCGAGTGCGGTGGGGGGTGTGACACCTCCCAAGCGCACCGTCGGGCCACAGCGGAAGAAATGTCCGGCCGACCCCTTTTTTGGACTAGCCAGTTTTTGCAGTCCGACCAGCCCGCCTTGACGGCCCACTGATGATGCACTCCAGCCCACACCCAAATAATAAGTAGAAAAGAATACCGAACCCAACAAACTCCACGAGCTCCCTTTCTACATGCATGCGCCTTCTATCCGTACTCGACTCCCCACACTCCATATCCTCCCCCACCTGACATTTATCGAGGGCTTCTCTCCATCAGCTTTCTAGGAGGCGACCCTTGTAGTGAACGTGAAACATTTACGATTTCCGCATTTTGTGATCTTGGATGTGTTAGTTGTTTGTAGTTTCCAATCGTTCATTTGTTTTACTGACGGCACGTCTTGTTCACATTCGTTTCCTGTGTGTTCTGCGGTTCATCGCTTCGTGCTTCGTTCATTGACTTTCAGTTCTTTGCAGCTCATACAATACACCTTGGGTTTGGCAACGTTTCACTTCTGTGTACTCGATATCCGTGCTTGGTCTTACTGGTAATTGTCACTACCGGTAATCGAGTTCTGCTCTACAGTACTCACCCCTTGAAGTACGTCAGCTGGATTTCATTTCAAAGTGCACCAATGATATCCACTACATTCCTGAACGAGATGACATTGGCTCTGATGTACTGTCACACCCGCAGGTAAATAAGAGGAACACGACTCCCATCGATCTGGAACGCATGGTTGAACTGCAAAAAGAATAGCCATATCAGCAGCAGCTGAATTACAGACGGCTTTCACTGGACATCCGATCATTGCGTCTAAACAATGAACAATGTTCGATTGATAGTGATGTTTCCACGGCAACCTCAAAGCCATTGGTTCCAGTATCCATGCACAGAACCACTTTCGAGACTCTTCATAAAGTCTCGCATCCCGGCATACATGCAAATGTCAGACTGATTTCCGAACGCTTCGTATGGCCGAACCTGAACGAAGATATTCTCACATGGGCAAAAACTTGCTTAGCATGTCAACGTACGAAAATCACTAGGCATACCCAATCGCACATCGGCACTTTCCACAACCAGACCGCAGATTCGACCATATCCACATCGATATCGTCGGACCCCTATCTTATTCTACTGATAATTCTTACATCCTGACATACATCGATCGTTTCACTCGATGGTCTGAAGCCATTCCCATTGCAGACACACATTCAGAAACCATCGCTTGTGCACTTGTCACCAGATAGATAGCCATTTTTGGCGTTCCTTCCTGCATCACCACTGACCGCGGTTCACAATTCGAATCTCCATTTTTCAAACAGTTGATGGAACTATTGAGCTGCAAATGGATTCGCACCACAGCTTATGATCCCCAAGCGAACAGTTTAGTCGGGCGTTCTCATTGACACTTAAAAACTGAGATCAAAGCACATGCTGATCCGACACACTGGACAGATACGCTTCCGATGATTTGGCTGCATTTGTGTACAATGTTTCTGTCAACCCTACAATAATTATCCGCAGAACTGGTGTTCGCAACCACATTACGCATCTCTGGTCAACTTTTTACCTCAGTAGCCAGTAGTAACAATAGTGACCCCTTCACCTACGTTACAAAGGTAATGAATCACATGAGCCAACTTCGTTATTGCGCGCTCACTAGTTCAGTGAAAGCATCATACGTTAACACTGATCCCTCTTCGTGCACTCATGTTTCATCTGTAATGACCATATTAAACAATCTTTACAACCCCCGTACAAGGGTCAGTTTTTAGTTCTTACACGTCATGCTAAGCATTTTACTGTCCAGCTACACAATAGGACAGACGGTGTCAGCATTGCCCGCTTGAAACTTGCTTATACCGATTCTTTTGGATCCACACCGGCAGATAACAATCAAACCTACAAGAACAGAGGACCACCGACGTCCCCGACAGTAACAACTCAAACCGATGCTTCCATCGCTCGATCTGGACGATGTGTGCATTGGCCTGACCGATTTGTCGCCCAATGAAAACAGCCACACAACACAATCATTATTTAGAAATCCGTTAGAATATTTGTGGCTCGGGATGCGGATGAGGGTATGCGGGTGTTCTCCGAGCTGGTTGTTTTGGTTTCAGACGTTTCATCGTCAGGCTTGACGACATCATCAGTGCGATTTATGCGAGCCACTTGCAGACCCAAGTGATTATTGATCTTAACAGAATTTACTGAATTCAGTAATTTCGCGTATTCTCCTCAGCTGTTTACATACAATGAGTGGAAAACAGTGCGATGTTAACAGCAAAAATTCAAAGCGGTCGAAGGTCTTTAGGCTCACGTGACCTGTTTCGAGGAAAACGCAATCGCTAGCCTCACCAGGGTAGGGCTAGCGTGGTCACGAAATCCGTTTGCTTGCATAGCTTTGGCTTCAGCCGCCGAATTGCTGCCGCCTCCGCAAACTGTAGTAGACGGGGATTAGCCTGTTTGCTAACTACCCTGAAACTGCCACGTGGGTTCTGGCATTCAGGGCAGTCTAGTATGTGGCGGGCAATAGAGCTAGTTGGTAGCTTCGGACCCTTAGCAATCATGTTTCGCGGAACATGCTCTGCAATCCTCGCTCACAGCCTTCTCTCAGTTCGGTCTACGTACTTGCTACCGCAAGTACAATTAAAGAGGTATATGCAAGAGGCGGTAACTTGAGAGTCTGGTCTGTTCAGGTTGGATTTACAGAGCAGCCTTCTGACTTGATGCAGTACCACTAGCTCAGCCGCATGGTAACACTTCTTAATCGATTGACGGAGGCGATGCCTGCATCTTCGGTCAACTTGATCTCCTTTGAAGGGCAGTGTAATGAATACTTTTTTCTTTGGACATCGGTTGATGGTTTATCTCCGGATCGTACTTTCGCGTGCCGAGTTATAAATCGCGCTGGATACCCATTCTCTTGTAGCGTCAAGGTGACTCGTTCTAGTTCATGTTCGATTGTGTCTAATGAGCAAATTTGGCGAGCTCTAGCAAAAGTGGTACGTGCTAGAGCTCGTTTATAGTCCATTGGGCAAAAGCTATTAAAGTTCAAGTATTGCCCTGTCCATGTTGCTTTTCTGTACACAGATCGAACGAGTGTACCATCTGGCTTTCTCTGTAAGTTAACATCTAGGAAGTGCAAAGATCCGTCGGACTCGTTTTCTATTGTGAACTTGATGGCTGGATGGCACATATTCATCAGTTTCAGTAAGTGCGCCGCCTGTTCAGGTGTGTCAACGACGATGAATGTGTCGTCTACATACCGGCAATAAAGGTGTACATTTTGTAGGTAAGACGCTAACACAGTGTTTTCCAAGTTTCCGAGGAAGATATCAGCCAAAACTGGGCCCAATGGGCTGCCCATGGCCACGCCGTCGATTTGTCGATACAGGGTTCCATTGAACCGGAACTGAATATCTTTTGTGCATAGGCGCAGTAATGATTTGAGTTGGAGCGCTGGGAACCCAACTTTATCGGCGTGTCTGGCTATTATATCTAGTGTTTCTTCCGAAGGTACGTTCGTGAACAATGATGATACATCAAAAGAAACCATGTGTTTTCCCTTTACATTCAAATTACTTATCTTGTTGACAAATTCAAAAGTGTCTCTTAGACTGTAGTTCGTCAGTTCCCTCCGGATGGGCTCAATAAGTGTTGCTAACCATCGCGCTAATTTTTGGTATGGTGTGTCTACCATTGAGACGATTGGACGTATTGGGACACCCTCCTTTTGAGTTTTCGGTAAGCCATACATGTGGGGAAGTCGCGATCCCCGGGGACGTAACTGAGTCATAGTTTTGACATCCATCAATCCGGCCTACACTAGCTTCTTCAATTCACGGACTATTAACTTCTCTATCTGCTCAGTTTTGTCTCGGTTTGGTACATCCTGAACAAAACGACTAGAATCCGCAAGGATTGATTGGACTTTCTGAATGTACTGTTGCTTTTCCAAAATCACAACTCCTGATCCTTTGTCTGGTCGCAGTATTACGAGATTTTCATTTCGCCGCAGTTGCTTCAAGGATTCCCAATGATCCTTCGTAAGGATTCTGCACTTTTCAGTTTCACTGACACAGAATTGGTTAGCCAAATCTACCATTTTAGCTCTAAACCATCCGCTTGCGTCCTCGCTGACCGGTGTTAAACTGGACAGTTGTTCGTACAGATGCTCAAACTGAGCTTCAATCCCTATTCTGTCACATCTATTTGGTGGAACTGAAAAATTGAAACCAAGGGATAAAGCTTCAAGTTGGTGACGACTCAACGGAGTGGTTGATAGATTTAACACATACTTCTCAGGTTCTAACGGCAACTGATCATTGAAACATTCCCGTGACAGGGAGCTCATTAGATGCTTTCTAGTATTTGAACGCGTTTTTAGCAACAAAGTGCGAAGGAAGTTGAAGAATTTTACACGGCATACAATGTTTAAGCAATTGGGTACTTGGTCCACACATCTCAACCTGGCGTTTAATTCATCAATGCGCTGAGCACTCGCTTCGATGTGAGATTTAGTTATTATTCGCAAGTTCCGGGCATTGACGGGTAAATTGTCCTTACGCAATGACTTCACAAATTGACGCGGGTAAGTTGACGTTTGCAGGCATTCACGGTAAATAATCGCGCGCATTGTCTCACGAGCAATGCAACAGCGTATTTCCACTAATTTGTCCAATGAGCGAAATGCATCCAGAGGGAGGCGTTTCTTTAGAAATTTCATGCAGGCATTTCCCTTCACGAATTTCAATAAAGCAAGAAGAAACAACATTTTAACAGAATTTACTGAATTCAGTAATTTCGCGTATTCTCCTCAGCTGTTTACATACAATGAGTGGAAAACAGTGCGATGTTAACAGCAAAAATTCAAAGCGGTCGAAGGTCTTTAGGCTCACGTGACCTGTTCCGAGGAAAACGCAATCGCTAGCCTCACCAGGGTAGGGCTAGCGTGGTCACGAAATCCGTTTGCTTGCATAGCTTTGGCTTCAGCCGCCGAATTGCTGCCGCCTCCGCAAACTGTAGTAGACGGGGATTAGCCTGTTTGCTAACTACCCTGAAACATCGCACTGTTTTCCACTCATTGTATGTAAACAGCTGAGGAGAATACGCGAAATTACTGAATTCAGTAAATTCTGTTAAAATGTTGTTTCTTCTTGCCTTATTGAAATTCGTGAAGGGAAATGCCTGCATGATTATTGATCACTTTATTCGAACGTCAGGAGTCTATTGGTCCACGTGAGCTGACCGTGTAGTCAACTCTTGCGTACTATCAGCCAGAGTCCGCCTCAATGATGTTCCTTTGTCTCTTTGATCTGGGGCGGAGTATTGTTTTAACCCTCAGTGCTTCATAGGCAGTATCAAGATCTAAGTGTCGGTTGATTGAGTTTCCCGAGTACCAAGCCCCGATGAATTCGCGTGCTTCTCGAGTTTTTGCCCTGCCTATGATCCTGACATTCTCCAAATCAAACTGATGATTCTGGGCGTCATATGTACCGACATCAGGGAGTTCTGATCATGTCGGCGGATGGCTAGGCTATGCTCATGTAGCCTAGTGCCGAGCTTTCTTCCTGTCCGGCCCGCATAGTATTAGTTACAATTTTTGCAGTGGATTTTGTAAATCACACCACTTGTTTCTTCTTTGCCAAGCTGGTCCTTGCCATTAAAGAGCTTGTCTCGGATAGTTTCTGTCGGTTTGTGAGCAACTCTGATTCCGAATGGGAGTAGCAGTCTCGCCGCCATCTCAGAGACACCATTTATGTATGGTAGAATGATTGTCTTTTTATCCGTTTCTGATGTTTTTTCATGCGTCGGTCGTTTTATTGGTCTTAAACAACATAGAATGAAATTCCTAGGATGTCCATTCCGTGTAAACATTTCGAATAGTTGATCTTCCTCCGCTTTCCTCAGCTGCCGGGTGTTGCAATGTGGCTGCGCTCTTTTAAATAGAGTTGTTACACAGCTGCGCTTGTAGACTGTTGGATGATTGCTGCGATAATTCAGGATTTTCTCTGTATGCGTCGCTTTCCGACAAACTGTTGTCTCCAGTTGTCCAGCAGCATTTCTTTTTACTAACACATTCAAGAATGGTAGGTGACCATTGTTCTCCTCTTTTTTAGCGAAGCGGATACCAGTAAACGTGTTGTTTATTAACTGATGTGTTTCTTCCAGTTTCGAGCGCTTTAGGATGACAAAAGTATCGTCCACGTAGCGTAGCCTGAGTTTAGGTTTTGCGACCGGGAGTGCGGTTTCCTCCAATGCTTGCATCACCGTTTCGGCTACTAGTCCAGATATCGGTGAACCCATTGGCGTGCCTGTTATTTGTTCGTAGATTTGGCCGTTGTACCTAAAGTGTGTCGTGAGGCATAAATCCAACAACTCCATCATGTGAATGGCGTCTAATTTATTGTTGGTGTCTGAGGATCCGCGTTGGTCTAGTGGCGTTGCCATCGCTTGCTTCGCCAGCTTGGTGTTGATTGAAGTGAACAAAGCTGTTACGTCAAAGGAAACCATGATTTCGTCCTCTTCTATTACTGTTTCCCTGAGCTTAATCAGGAATTGTTCTGAAGATTGTATGGAATGTTTCGAGCCAGAGATCAGGTGCTTCAATCTCTTCCAGAGTTCCTTGGAAAGATTGTAATTCGGAGCTCCAGTTAACGACACGATAGGGCGGAGGGGGACTTCACTTTTGTGAACTTTTGACAGGCCGCAGAATCGCGGTAACACCGAATCCTCTGGTTTCATCTTGCTGTGTTTTAATTTTATAATTTGTTCCAGATTTTGTGTGGTGCGTTTGATTTTGCTTTCCAATCGTTTTGTGGGATCTTCGTTTACTGGTTGGTAGGTGTTCATATCTCTAACCACTCTCCTACACATGCACTCACTTTCTTTAGGAGGAAGGTATTGTTAGGTCCAGTTGCCACTCAAACCACTCATTTGTGGAACTGCACATTTCTCCAAACCTGCATGGCAAAGTTTAGCCACATATCACGTGATATACAGCAGTGATATACACGCCACGTCAAATCAGCATTTTGACCTCTGTACATTACCACGCAGGAGTCGAAGCACGTGACAATTGAGAATGCACCTTAGCTCACATTCACTGAGAAACATATGGCATCAAGCCGCAAAATATAACATCATTGGGACAACCGGACAACGGACTTGTGCTTCCATATTCTCAAGCCGACGCATCCAGTCGCAACACACTGCAATCAATGGGACTCAGAGCCATCAAGCAAGCCCATAAGTCTCTTTCTTGTGTATATCATTACTACGTGTACAATATTAGTGATTATACTCTTGTCTAGCATTCTGATATTATAACCAGTCGCACGTGTGCAGCACTAATACAGCACTCACTGCGTCATGGTTGCACTCATCAAGCCGCCTCATTGCCCGATACCTATACACCCTCTCACAGCTAGCACGCGTCGTATCACTGTCGCATTTTAGTCAATACATGGAACCAATGCACACCAATCAATAGATATTCACCCCGTTACTGCCATGCCTTCTCCCCAACTATTGGAAACGGTGCTCGCCAGTAGCCACGCTGATACGGTAGGTCCATTAACATGAGCCGACCAATCGTGCTAAACCCCTAGATGAGATCTACTTAGACCTTCGCAAAGTATTCAAAAGAGTCAGTCACTCAATTCTTCTCCAAATGCTTAGCGCTTACGGGATCACAGGTTCTATGCGCAGTTGGTAGGAAACTTAAATGCACGGAAGAGCAACCACAGAGGGAACTGCTGGCGCATACTCCCAAGCATTTGTTCTCAGTCCACCGCTGTTTTTAATGTCTCTTCATTATCTACCAACAAGTATGCAATCCCTAGTGCAGATATTTGTGCAGGATGAGAAGATTTGCAGAATTATTCGCTCAACGTAGGACCTTGTCTATCTCCAGAACGATCTGGATCGGATTTATGGGCAGATATAGAACAGCTTTCACTGAAACCCGTAAAGTGCCACCTGCTAATGCTGAGCACCAAGTTCAGCCGCGTATACCAACTGTGGCAGAACATTTCACAGTACTTACATAGTGAACGAGATTTAGGTATTATCGTTCAAGAAAGTAGAAAATTCGTTCCGTGGTTTGAGAGCGGCGAATGTTGCGAAGTTGAACTTGAGACTTACGAGACGATCTCTCAGTTCATTTGGGCGACTGCTAGTACCTAGGTTGATTTAATCTTATATTCCTCGCACGTTGAACATGCGGTTCAGACCTAGTTTTCTTGGTTAAAAAGATATATTCATCTTTTGGAGAAACCTCAAAGAGGTTACCAAGGTAACACGTGGATTATATGGTGCCAAGTACTAACTGCAACTTTCTTTATCAGTGTGTCCCCCTCAGAACATGGACAACTTCGCGGGGATCTCCTTCGCACATACTGAGAGAGATTGATCACCCATGTGAATCATTGCTGATCTTAGCTCCTTAAAGCTTTACCGACACCATGACTTGAAACTAATGACTAACACTCTTGCGTGGATTGAAGAAAGTCCTTTACTCTCATAGAATTCGTTCATACTGTAATGCATTGCCAGCACACGTAGTGATTACATCAAAATTCCTGACCGTTGATAGGCCACTAGATCTGCAACTAAGTGAAAAATGCAACAAAACACTATGACAAAGTGCTATATTTGGACCGTTGATAGTTTGCACTTTATACTGGAACTTTGATTTTTGCTTTCCATTTGAAATTCTTCCCATCTTGCGGAGCTACTTTATGTTGCCCTATAAAAAAACAAATAAACTTTTGAAATACTGTGTTCCATTATACTGGTCAATCCGCCTAGTCACATTGATCATGTAAACAATCCATGACCAATTTTACGTAATGAATCAAACAAAAACTTATAGCTACTGGGATCGAAATACCTACCACTTTACCATAAGGGTTTATATTAGGCCCTGATACAACTAGGAACAATTGCATTTCAGTCTGTGCTTCCCCCAAAAATTTGCTTGGCGGGAAGCATATGAACAATAAAAAATGAGTTATGCCGGGTAAAAACGCAGTTGCCTGACAAGTTACGCAAGATGGTGGGAGTAAAACTACAAGTATCAAAAGATAGGCGAGTTGTCTGTTTGAGCGTTTATCTGGCAGATGGTTGGCGGCATTCGGTTTTGGATTTGCCTATCACTGTGGTCAGCCACAGGACGCCTGCGCCTGCAGAAGAACCATGGGTGGCTTGCGCTGTACCACCCACAGCTCCAACCACACACCCCCATATTCAGTGCAAACCCGAAGGAATAAGACCGGGAGGCATGTGGATGGGAGCCACGTTTCTTCAACGGAGTCGGCCCACACTCCTTCACAGGCAAACACAAGCACGCTGTATTTGGGGAATCAAGTGCACACAAGGCGGTGGCTGGAACGTGGTCCGCTCCACACTGAGTGCATGGAACCAATCTTCGAACCTAGCACGTCCACAATGACTGTGCACCCCGTCCCCTCCAGCAACGACCAACTGTCTACTGGAGCAAGGTGGACGAGGTAGTGACAGGTAGGCACCTTGTCAACATGCACATCAAGCGCAGCCACACCTGGGATGTCAAACAACAGCCAATCACTTGTGAGAGAGAGATACAAAGAAAATAATTAAATTAATTCATAAGGAAACGGTGACATAAACCTTAAGTTAATAAGCATATGAAATAAGTTGTTTACAAATGAATCCTAGATATGTTCACGAGGTCAGGAAGTTTATTTTACGAAAAAGCCACGAACACAAAAATGTTATGGAAATCGAATACAATTGGCTTAAGCGATGTGTGCACGTTAATGGAATGGAGTACAGGTAGACATTTATATGAGAAAAAAAACATTGAAGCACAATTGCGAACCCATCACCTGAAATAAAGAGACTTAGCATGCAAGCACGCGGTTAGTAAATCGAATGCAGCGTGACTACAAACGCTGCGCTAGTTCTGCCTACGTTCTCTGCAGGACCCGTCGTCGCTTTGATATTGGTCCCAAGTGGCCTCGCTCAGCAGATACATTGCTGAATAATTGTAGGGTAGGTGAGGATTGGATGTGAACGACGAGACAAAATGGGGACAGTTATAACTGTTGTACTCCGTGTGAAAAGTATGTTAAAACGAGAATACTCACTTGTATCCCGCATCCTCTGGTCTATGTAACGTGTTAATCCAGTTTGGAGGGATAATTAATCTATTCAAAAATATCAGAGTTGAGGCAATGAAGTGATGGGGACCAAGGGCAAAGTCCAATCGATTTTGAAAATATCCAAGGTGAGGGAGGAAACAACGAAGTTTGGGAGAGTTTTTAGGGAGTAGCCTGTACCGGGAGCCCGGAGCGATTCGAAAAGACAGATGGAGTTGCAGGGAAACTTTTATTGGTACAGTAAACGATTCCCTGTTATCTAGCTATAAAGGAACGAAATCGTTGACGCTCTAGTTAGGGGAAGGGGGCATGCACAGTACACAGCGCAGTCGCGAGTTGCAACCGAAACGAGCGCCAAGCAAAGATGGCAGTGAGCAAGTCAAGCATTCGAACTCAGTAATTACTTCAACAAGCCACACCGGTGGCCTAGGTATGCGATGAAATAATTTTAGTTAGAATTTTACACAGGCAAACCGGGGAATCTCCAGAATGCTACAAAGCCGTCTCCCAGAAGGGACTGTGTAAGCAGTCCTTCGATCGACGTGAGGACTGTCCGACGCGGGCCAGCCTTCTACGAGACCAGGTTGTGAAACCTGATGCAGCTGCTGGGGGAGAACTATGTGATCGGACCCTAGTGGGCTCCCACCCGTGTCCTCCCTATGGTGTACAATGAAATAATTTTGGTTAGAATTTTGCACGGGCAAACCGGAGAATCTCCAGACTGCTACAATTTATAGCATTGGCAAACCTGAAGAGAAAAATAATTCCGCCGGCATTCAAGGTGGCTATACGGTGTACACAATTTTAGTGGGTTACCTCTGAGGTTAGTGTTACGGCTGAATTTCAGCAAGTGACGGCATACGTGATTATGGTCACTCAATATCTGGTAGACTAATATGAGATCGCCGTGCAGCCTTCGATAGCAGCCACTGAAAACTCCCAGTGACTTCAGCCTTTGATGGTTAGACAGATTTCGTACGCCCTTGACGCTCTTTTTGGCCCTGCGTTGGTACTTATAACCTGTATGTTCGGGAAAGTGCCATTAATCAGTTGCAAGATAAAAAAAACGTGTCGTCTCATTACCTAGATTTAAGACCAGTCTAAGTACAATTTTTCACCTTCTTAGGTATGGCTGCATATAGAATAAGTTGCCAAAAGCGATCGCATGTACTGAGCATAATTACATATTCAAAACTTGATAGATTGATCTATCAATCGACAGAGTAAAAAGCATTTTGAAAATGCAGATTGATGGTGAAAAACAGTATCCAGTAGGACCGGATTATATATGATAAATTGATTAACAATTTTTTACAACTAGTACAACAGCATAATCTGCACATTGTGGATTAAGGTGTTAACCTCGTACCATATGCTCTACCTTAACACAACCTCTTATGCAACTTTACGCCATCCAAAATTACTTCCTTCAAACCGTCTTCTGATCTAAAATTAAGAGTAATAAATAATTACTAGTATGGGGAATGGAAGTATATGCGTAATCCCACTCAAATTTACTAATGTGTAATATATGTCTTGCGATTCTCGTTGCTTCATTTTCCGGTAATGCGAAACATATACTCTTCCGTTCCGTCAGTAACAGTTGAAAAAAATATACCAAATTTCAGCACTTGGCAATATCGGAAATACCGTTGCGAATACCTGATACTGTATTGCAAAAGCTAACTTCTCTACGCAAACACGGCTCGCCGGGTGTCGACACCATTCATCCAGAGGCATTGGGAACAGCAGCAAACCAACTGGCAGGACATTTAGCTCAGTTTTTCCAGCACTGCTTAGACCAGAACCAAGTTCCCGCTATGTGAATCCTTGGAATATTAACCCCGATTCACAAAGGTGGAAGCTGAATTGATCCCTCCAACTACCGCCCAGTATCCCTTCTTCCTATACTCTCCAAGGTCATGGAATCCATAGTTGCCGATGCACTGGTGTGCTACCTGGAAAACTGCAACATCATCACCCCTGAACAGCACGGTTTCCGTCGACAGCGGTCATGTACAATGAATTTACTAATTGCACGCAGTAGTTAGACCGAGTCAACTGACGCTGGAGAAGGCGTTGATGTGATCTAGCTGGATTTTTCCAAGGCTTTCGATCGTCTAGACCATCGGATACTACTATCCAAGCTCCATCATTACGGGATGCGAGACCCTCTTTTAAGCTGAATTGCCAACTTTCTACATCAACGGCAATTAGTGGTCAGAGTTCGGAGTTCTTTATCGGACCCCATACAAGTGGAGTGTGGTGTGCCGCAAGGCTCAATTCTAGGTCCAATTTTGTTTTTGGTGTTTATTAACGATCTTGCACAGGAAATCGCTTCAAACTTCCTAATGTTTGCCGACGATATCAAGATCTGGCGCAGGATCCAGGCGAACGCCGACCAACATGTGCTTCAGAGTGATTTAGATACGGTTTATCAATGGTCAACCCAAAACTTACTGCATTTTAACGTCAGTAAATGCAAGGTGCTTTCCATCCGACATCAGAGCAGCTACTCATACCAGTTTGGAACGGATGTATTGCAACAATCAACTCTCGAATGTGACTTGAGTGTCTTAGTTCAAGATGACTTGGGTTGCTCCAGGCAATCCGAAAGGGCCTCGGAGACCTGGAACCAACACGCCGGGCTGTTGCGACGGGCGTTTAGACAAATAAACAGCTTCATATTTCGACAAGTCTTCAGCGCGTATGTTCGCCCCATGTCGAATACACAATTCAAGCCTGCCATCCATGACTGAAACACGACCTTAATGCACTGGAGCAGCCACAACGCCGGGCATCTAAGAACGTAATTGGAATGCGCAATCTGTCCTACCAGGAGAGGCTGCGACGACTGCGATTGTTCAGTGGAAGCTATCGCAGACTACGAGGCAACCTGATCATGGCATACTTGATTCTGCGAGACCCACATCATGTGTGCCGTCCTTTACTGCAACTCAGCAGCAATACAAATCTGAGGGGCCACTCATTAAAACTCGCAGAACAATACAGTCGTCTGGAGTGCTGCAGAAATTTCTTTTCCATTCGTGTCTATCACCCGTGGAATGCTCTCCCAGAATCGGTCGTCTCTGCACCGACACTAACAGTATTTAAAAGACGGTTGGACGATGCACTCATCCACTTACACTTTGTTACTTAACACTACGTCTCCATCCTACACCTGGCTTTGTCATGGAATTATTTGTTGTTGACTGTGGGTGCTGTGGATCTAAGCGGCTCGCAGGATTACAGCGGAGCAAACGATATAAATAAATAAATAAATAGTATATTCCTCGGTGATTCGAGGTGCAGTCCAACTATGTGGTCTGATCAATGTGTACAACAGGATCGCAAAAAATAATCGCTTTGTTCACTTTTTTACAATGGATCCAAAACAGGTACTAAACTAATTGGCAGGATTAATGCATTCAAGAAATTAAAAACCAGGAAAAATAACGTATGCAGATTTAAACAGATGTTCAGTTAAAGTAATACAGCCACTCGTGGAACCATCCCCAGGGGACCTGCTTCCATGCAAGTTATTCCTTCGAAAGGTTTCGCCCGCTCTTCTATACAATACCTGGCCGCGTGCCGGTGTGGCATAGTAGCATATGAGCCATCACCTGTTTATCTTATGTTGTGCTCTTTTAAGGGTTGCTTCTACACATATATTATGAACGATGAAGCCTCAGCCCAGTCCATCATGCGGATCATTTAATTATGGC
>CALYDF020005581.1:0-14189 GCA_944474145.2 Dicrocoelium dendriticum | reverse complement strand
GGTGAGTTGTTAAAAAGAAAACGGACTATAGAATGTGGTTTAAGGACGTCCACGGTATGTATTTCAACAAGCATCCTACATTATTAATAAACATTACTATGGGTTCAATGGCCTAACATTTATCTCCTATCACCTACAACCGTGTGTACCGGAATCACACTGCCGAAAGAACATTATTTCCAAGTGGCGGATAGGACGCTCCGAAACCCACCGTAAGGCAGAACTGAGATGTGAGTCTCGGTCCCCGTGCCGCCTTTGGGAGTTTTTACTTTCAAAAGACAGTTTCGGAACAGTGTTTACAAGTGTCGTTCAAAAAATCGTCCGTAGTGCCAGCAGTAACCGTTTCTATTCGGTGATAGCGAAGGAGATTTCGAACGTGAACGCGAACGGCTCCTAGAGCATTTACAGCGGTTATGTCTGGAGGCCGAAATGTCTGCGAATTGTCTAGTCAATGTTGCCATCTGGGATTTAAGCGTGGCGATACGGTCGTTTCCTTTCGTCTGGACCTGCGAAACCTGGCCGTACGACTCCCAAATTCGGTCAGCTGTATCAGCCAGTTTTGATAAAGGTGCATCCTCACTAGCGCAGAGCATGTGTAGCATCTCGCGCGGAAGTCGTTGCAACCACGTTTCCCGAAGAACGAAAGCATCTATCGAAGTGGGTTTAGCTAGGCTCTGCATTTTTCGAAACAGCTGAGACGGCTTAAGATCGCCAAGATCGTTGAGGAGTTTCGTAACTCGTTGTCGATCGGATAAGCCTGTTCTTCTCAGAACAGCTGTCTTGACTGCATCGTAAGTCTTTTGGTCGCCAGGAAGATCTAGAATGTCATCAATGTCATCGATGACATTTAGCGGAAGCGCGGAAACGACAAGGCGGAACTTGGTCTTTTTGGACCTAATACCACGCAAAGAAAATTGCGACTCTAACTGACCAAACCAAGACTTAGGATTAGTCGCGCGAAAAGGTGCGATAGGAAGCGTAACTGTGCCGATCTGAACGTCAGAATCTACGCGATCAGTTTCCATAGCGAGCAAAATAGCGAGCTAGAGAGCCAGCGAGGTTATACCGGAAAATGAAAATCAGACGGGTTAGCGAAAAAATGTGGCCAAATCTGAAAAGAAAGGTTAGCGAAAACTCACCGGGTAATGACCAAAAGTCGGGGTCACCAATAAAGCGAGAAGCAGGATCGGTACGCTTTAGAACCAATACGCGAATATAGGGCCTACCTCCGATGAGTGGAGAACACCGAAAGTAACGCGAGGAAAAATTTATTAAGTGGAGAGAAACACTATCTAGTGCTAAAAATAAGGCACCGGAAGATAGCTAGCTAGGGGAAAGGTGTGGTCGCGTGCGCGAAGAGCAAAGATGGCCGCAGAGCCGATGAGCGTTGCGCCTTTCGAAGGCGGATGCTATGTTGCCTCAAACAAACGCGAGCAACGTTCAAACAGACGAGCGGCTAATTTGCTATGTACATAGAGAAAATATAATTTTGTGATTTTGTAATATTTTACGCAGCATGCGGCAGCCAAACAGGGGAATCTCCAGGTCACTACACATCTCCGAGTTGGGACCGTCCTATCCGCCACTGGCGCGATTTGGAATGCGGGCTGTTGTTCATGAGGACAACCTGTTTCCGCTTTCTGAAAAAGTAAGGGATTTAATGGATGAATTTCTTGCGCAACGTGTTTCCAAGATGGTCAGAACCTCCAAAAATGCAAAATTTGATCTGTATCATGCTTAATTACAAAGTTGAATAAAAGTGTAAAAGTTGAAATATAACCCTAAGTAAGGCGTTAAAAAGGAAACGGACTATAAAATATGGTTTATGTATGTCCGCTGTATGTATTTGAAAAAAGAAGGCATTCGGAGAATGTATGGTAAATTGTGCAAGACATAGGGGAATCGGCGTTGACTAGCTGGCTTATGGAAGTGGGGATTGATTTCTAGTGTAGCTTGCATATGGCTTTGTTAACCGTATAATGGATATGATGAAGAGAATCCTTGCTAATGGATAGATAATGCAGTGTGTATGTGTAATCATGGGAAATGCGGTGTAAAGCTCTCTCTCTCTCTATACCTACGTAGATATATATATATATATATGTGAAATGCATTTTTGGCCCTGATTAATCCTTATTACTATGTCCCCTTTCTTCGTGTACGTGCCTATTCTGCCGATGCTTTCCTTTATGATCTAGACCTAACTTCTGCGGTTTTCACTCTTTGAGATGGTTTTCTAACCTCGTCTCAATGGTCTCTTTGTTTCTGACTACTGTGACCTGAATGAACAGGGATGAGCAGACTTATCAGTCTACTCCCTTAACCCGGAGAACATTGTTGGCTTCTCGACCTCTTCTGAAGAGTATTTTCCTTTTCGCAATCTATTTGCATTAATTTTTCTATTAGACGTAAATCTCTTCGACCTGGATCTAACCTCTCCTCGGTTGAACAGTCTTATTTTCCTCACTGCTCCCTGACATCCGGGACGTTAGCATCTGAGGCTTTACATTCCAAACACACTGTTCCCTTTATCTCCAGACCTTCCCTTGGCATGCTAACTGGCCTTTCATATAGCCGCTGTAGTTCCTTTTCTTATGACACTCACCTCTGCTATCCACAAGTTAATTTGGTGGCCTAGCTTCATCTTGCTGGCCTATCCGGACTCGTCTGAACGGTCTCCTGCCTTCTGACCCACTCGGACTTCTGAGATCCCAATGACCTACGCTCTGCCGACGTAAAGTACTGTATCCCTCAACTGAAATGCATTGTTGGCCCTGATTAATCCTTATTACTACGTCCCCTTTCTTCGTGTACGTGCCTATTCTGCCGATGCTTCCCTATATTACTTAGACCTACATTCTACCGTTTTTACTCTTTGAGCTGATTTTCTAATCTCGTCTCAATAGTTTCTTTGTTTTTGACTATTGTGACCCGAATGTCCAGGGATGGGCAGACTTATCAGTCTGCTTTTCCGTCTCAGTGGTCTCTTTGCTTTTGACTGCTGTGACCCGATTGATCAGCGATAGGCGGAATGGTCTCTTTTTTCTGACCTCTCTCGGGCTTCTGCGATCTCACTGTTTTTGTCACTGCCGACGCAACGCTTTGTTACCCTCACCTCAAGAACGTTGCTGGTCGTGACTAATCGCAATCATCATGTTCTTTCTCATCCTTAACGTGTCTATTTCTGCCGATTCGATCCGACAAAATGCATAGCTTACTATTACGCCTTTCTCCTTATGAGTCGACTTTCTAGTCTGGTCTGAACGACCCACCTTCCGACTTCTGTGACCCTAATGATCAGGGGTCGGCAGACCAAATGGTCTGTTTATACCACGCCGGGAATATCGCTGACTTCTCCACTCATCAATGAAAACTTTTCCTTTTCTCATTTTGTGTGCATTCCTTCTTCCACCGGTCAGGCAACTCTCCGGATCTGGCACTACTCTAGCGGCGTCCGACCAGCCTCCTGCTTTCTGACTACTTCCTTACATTCCAAACATTAACGATCTAGGCTCTGTTGTCCTGGTGCTCTGTCCCCTTTATCCCGAGACCGTTCCTCGGCGTGCAACCGCCTTTTCATATAGTCACTTGCTTCCCAAACTGCTTTCTGAAGACACTCATTACTTATTCCCACCTTACTTTGGAGGCCTAGCTTCAGCCTGCTGACTTACCCGGGTTTGACTGTACGCTCTTCTGTCATCTGACATCGCTCGGACTTCTGTGCTCTATGATCTAGACTCTGCCGACGAAAGTCTATTACCCTCACCGCAAGACCACCGCTGGTCATGATTGAACCTTGTTATCATGTCCCCTTTTTTCCTTAACATGTCCATTTCTGTTGATGCTCTCTGTCAGCACTTAGACTTTACTAATACGACTTTCACCCTACGAGCTGACATTCTGGGCTCGTCTCAACGATCTCGTACCTTCCGACTTCCGTGACCCTAATGAACAGAAACCGTAAGCTCCAACGGTCTGCGCACAGCACCTGGAGCATATCGTTGGCTTTCTTTTTCTTTCTCTTCTCACCCATATAGCCCTTTTTTTACACTCTAGCCTGACTTATCTGGTTCTGGCTGTACGGCCTCCTGCCTTCTGACCTCTCTCGAACTTCTGAGTTCTAAATGATCTAGTCTCTGCAGGCGCAATGCTCTGTCTCCCCCGCCTCCAGAGCACTGCTGCTCATGATTCATCACTAGTATATCCGCATTTATCTTTAACACTTCTATCATGTTGACGCTCTGTTAACTTTCTGACATTTATAATACGGCTTTCTCTCCATGAGCCGATATACTCATCTCATCTCCATGGTCTCCTGCTTTCCGAACACTGAGCCCATACTTTTGAACCATCGACTGGTCCAAAGGTCCGTTCGCAACACCTCGAGATTTTTGTAGGCTCTTCCACTTCCCCTTAAGTGTCTCCTTCACGATTACATTCTTTCATTTTCGCACTCTGACTGCCTTCCTTTATCCATTGGACGGATAACACTTCGGGCCTGGCTCCACTCTAGCCTGGTCTGACCAGTCTCCTATTTTCTGACTGTTTCCAGAAATCAGAGACGCACGTGTTCTAGGCTGTGCAGTCACAACACACCCTGTCTCTCAGCCTGAGAGCTTCGTTTGATATGCTAACGGGCTTTTTATATAGCCTCTGTAGTCCCGCAAATTTATTTTCTCGCGACATTCACTACTGTTATCCCCACTTTAATTCTGACTGCCTAGCTACATCTTGCTGACTTATCCAGTCTCATCTAAACGCTCTTTTGCTTTCTGACCCCTCCCCAAACACTCCTGCTTCATCTTCAATCTTTCATTCCTTACTGATCCGTGTTCCGCTCGATTCTCGTCGTATTTCGCCACTTATGATATACGTGTATATGCGATATTTAAATAACAATTACATGCATAGTGGTACAATAGTTCAGGCATCGCCTCAATTGGTTGACTGCATTCCAGATGCATTCCTTTCTTCTGTCTGTGTGGCTGTCTCTGTTCGTTTCCTTTTTCTCCCGAGTCTGTCACAGGTACGGCGACACGCACCCAAGGAATTGTCCTCCGTTTCGACAACAATCCAAGGCACACAGTTCCTCTACCTGGACATGAGCGGAAAATTATCAACTTTTTTACAACTTACTAACTGGACAAATCAATCAATTCTTCCGCGGCATGAACCACTGAGTCCAATTTATCTAACAATACCTATTCCACATATCTCTTGACTGGAGGACTTTCGACTACGGAAGGCACATTCTCCTGCCAAGACAAAGCTTGAACAATCGGTCATTCTAAGCTCTTCAATCCGCTTTGGCCGCTCAAATGGCCGTGGTTACCACAATCTCTAATCAATTTCACTACATACCCCGGGGGGATCTGCGATTCTTTCTTCGGAACCTATCCTGTCCTCCAAGACTTCAACATATTTCAACGTATATTCTTCGAGGCTTCACGTGGTTCTGCAGATGATCAACACATCATATCCAGAAAGAATGCTTAGTTCCTGACCTACCGATCTGGAACAGGAGAGGACCCAGGCACGCAATGGCCGCTCGCATAGCGCATCAGTCAGCAGAAAAATGGGACGCAACTTGACTGCGAATAACGGAGCAAAAGAACGTTCAACAAGAAACATAGCCAGTTACAACTTGCCATTCAATGGATTGGCGGCAGTGTTTCAGGACGTGGTGGGTTTTCGCCTGGCAAGCGTTCTCCCTATAAAAAGCCACAAATGTCCGTTTAACAAAACTGCAACATGGCGAATGTGACTCGCCACCGAATAAAGTCACAGCCCATAACTTCACACTGGCAGCTCAATTAGAATCACCATACTGGATAGCTTGCTCTTCAATTATCTTTCAATGGATCACTCAGGATTCTTTATCTATTATTACTCGAGGTATGACTGCGATATATGGCAGAGCGATTATGTCCAAACAAATCGTTCTTTCGCATGTTCACCATCGCACAGTTCCAAGCATGGACATATGAACAATTTTCTACTGTCACTACAGTTCCCATAAAATGTCTGTACAGCTGTACATACCTGATCATGCCTCAACTGGCGTGCCTCGCATAGTCGAGAATAAATATTTATTTATTTATTTATACATATGTGTATGTGTATAAATATATCTATGTATATCTGTGTATATATGTAAATAGATAGGTACATAAATATAGATGTATATAGGTTGCACTGAAATGCCCTTGTTTGTAAGTATGCATAGGTTATTGATTATGGTATACGAGATTGATATGATCAAACTTAACAAAAATGAACGTTATATAAGGATGTAGTGTTAGTCTCTTTACTGAAGCATGCTCTATGCATGATACCTGTGACATAGTAGATGGGAAATATATCCCGATTGGTAGTTTGCATGGTAAGCAAGTGATCCTATATTGAAATTGGTTATGCGATATACATTTGCGGTTGAAGAATATATTAATATGTAATATGCAAATATATATATATATGTATGTATATATATATGAGTTTGGAGTGCGTACGTTCGTTGTAAGGGTGAGCTATTGGTTCCTATTTACCTTTGGTAAATGCTATAGACTTTAAGCACACAAGGGAAAAGGAGTTCGCATGAATTGATTGTATGTAAGGATGTAATTGCGTAATCCAGGGTTTTCTGAGCGGAAGAGGTGATATGCGGGAAAGTGGTTTCAGGAGGCAGTGTGCATGGTGCAAAGAATATAGCGTCCTTAACGGTGACTGACTTAATTCATGGTGTTATGTGAAGTAGGGAAAATGTACATCTGAAAACCATCCAGCAAAAGCTATGTAATACCTACGTCTCTGCGTGTATTCACTTGAACAGAATAGTCGGTTTAGCTAACGTTAATGATATATACGCCTATACTTTAGTGTCTTTGATAGTGAGGTAACACAACGTCATGAATGGGATGTAAATGTTTGGCGCAAGATGTTGTCCACATAATGCTGACGTATGTGCACGGCTACATAAATAAATAAATAATTGGTTTATTCTCAAATTTGTCGAGACATGGTACTGAAGTAGGCAATCCCTTGTTAAGGCGGGGTTTGATTATATGACAAGTGGGCAGACGCGACGCTCAAACTTGTAAAGCTTGCCGGAGAATAGGGATGTCTCAGTGCAAGCAAGCACCTTGGGCCGGGTAACTTTCTCTAAGAGTGCTGATGTCGCACCTATCGCTCCTCAGATGACGCACGGTGCTGAGGATTTCTTGCAGGGAATGGGGGTTGGGAGCCGGGGATGCGATGCCACCTGAACGGGTTCCGAAAACGGGGGAAGTGGACCTTCGCCTGACCACCCGGAAACACACCAATGGAACATCCGGTTTCACCCGCCTCGCGACGGGCTTTCAGGTCCTTTATGGCGTCCTTCCATTTCCACGCATCAGTCAATCGGAGGTCACGTTGAACATAAACCACGATTCGTCAAACTAAGACTGGCAGAGTAAAGGACGCCCTCATATGTAAATGGAAACGTTGCATATCGAGGACCTCACCTGCATCTCTTCTCTCTTTTCTTCTCTCTCTTCTGTTAGCCTCGGATTTCTCGCATACAGCCAAGGCTTCCCAACGTGAAAGCTGTGCGAATGCCACAGATACGCATTCCCAATTTCGTAACATTCGCCCTTATGCGTCACAGAAAAACGCGCACGGCAATCGTAACATCGGTACCTATAGTAATCTTATCATGAGGCAATTACAATGCACTTACCGCTTTCCAGTAACATTGCTGCGCCTCCCATGCACACATACAATCAAAATATACCGGTATGGGCATCCTTCTGGTAGCACCTGTCCAGTCTCTCTTTCGTACGCCTTGGCAGTTTGAACGTTCCGACGAACAAAGGATGTCGCCGTTTCGATCTGAAACATTTTCAGTTCATTCTTCACCGATGCGAAGTCCAGATAAGGACCCTTAAGCATACGTCGGAATACAAGTGGGTCATCCACCATGGCTGCTACGCGTGAGGCGGGAAAATGATTAACTATAGGAACGCATTTAAATCCCTTAGTAAATTGATTACTAATTGAGGTCGTAGGATTTCAGCAAGCATCCTCAATCATTAATAAACAACACAATGGGTTCAATGTCCCCAAAGCTACCTCACATCACCTGCAACCCTGTGTACCGGAATAACACTGCCGAAGGAGCGTTATTTCCAAGTGACGGATAGGACGCTTTCCTCCGTGTGATCTAAAAGGTCTAAGAAGTGCCTACTATCGGAATCTGTCCTGTCGCTGATCTTCGCGTCGAAAATATCGTTGGAAACTTGTTTTTGGCGAAATTTCCTGCGAGTACACTTGGTCTTTGTTCCGTTGTTGTCACCGAGTCCCTGTATCATTACCTGTCTTGACCACTGGACGCTTTCCAGCTACCGTGCTGTCTTTTTGAGGTTTTACCTTCAAAGGACAGTTCGGGAAGAGTGTTTACAAGCGTCGTGCAAAAGTTTGACTTTTGTCAAATTTCGCTTGATCCAAAGAATTCTGGATCATCGTTTTCCCCGGATTACGTCGTACCCGTTTTCGGGTACTTACCAACGTCGTCCATCTTTTTCCGGTTCAGCCTCTGGCTTTTTTCCGGTATTTTTGTGTTTTGTAATCCGTTTTGCACCTTGTTTAACCCATAACTATTTCTGTTGACTGCCCTGCAGGTAACAGCTTGTCGGTTTTACGTTTTGATACTTGTTTCACACTCTTTAAAAGCGTTATGTCGGATTCGCTGAATACCGGCGCTAATGTGCCTTCGGCTGCGTTGATCAGCGAATCTAATGCTGTATGCGGCAGCGGGAGCTGCTTAATGCCCGTGATGGACGAGTCTGGTGGCATGCAGTGCTATGTATGTAACTGCTGGTACCATGAGACCTGTACCGATTTGAGCCGTGATCAGTACGCAATACTTTCGACTAGCGATAGCATGCTGTTCAATTGTCTTCTATGCCGTTGCCGTCGATCTACGCGTCTTGAGGTCAATGAGGAGACATCGAGCAACGTCGGGCTGGGTAACCAGCAGTTGTGGTCCTTCCTCATATCTCTTGATCGGAAAGTGGAGTTACAGATAAGGAATATGGGAGTCTCTATTGATGTCGGCTCAATGGAGGAAGACACGCAACTAACCTCAATTGCTGTGGATGAGAATCCGACTGAGGTGATGGCTACCGTGTCTTGTGTCCCAGCGGTCCAGATTGCCTCTAAAGGGGCTTCTGATGTCGTACTGGAAGCCGTCCAAAGCGTGACCGAACTTATTGCCCCTTGAACCAATAAAATCAAGTGGAAGAGGGCTAAGAGCGTCCGTAAGGCTGCCTCAAAGCCTGAAGGTACTGAAAGCATTAAGGTGTTGGAGATGGAACACAAAGCTCCAACTCCAATCACCCCAATTCCATTGGCGAAGCAACGCGCCGTGTCGACTTTGACCACACCCGCAAAGTCTAAAAAGACTAGACCGCTGAGGGAGTTGGAGGCAGAGGATAAAGCCTCAACCTCAATTACTCCAGCTCACTTGGCGAACAAACGCGCCGTGTCATCTGCCAAACCGGTCGAAACTGAGGTCGCGTCGAAGACGCGTGGAGTGAATACGCCTCGTCGAGGTGATTCTGTTATAATCTTCTCACTAGACGCAACTCCAAAAATAACAATTCACTGCTCCACAAAACTTCTAGCCCAACCGAAGGAAAAAAGCAAAACGCCAATGACCCTGACAAATGACGTATTAATCGCAGCCAACGAACACTGTACAACAACTGCCGACTTTGGCTGTATTTATTGGGCTCTACTGACCTTCGACTTCTAGAATTGGAAGGTCAGCTGCCAAGGTTAGTGGTTTCCTATATCTTTTGCCGAGAGGCCAGGATGATTTTGATCACGTGTAGAAGAACATTCAGGAACGTTCGAAATCGATGCGATAATCGTTAATAATCGCTTAAACGCTAAAATATGGAATTTCCAAGGCAATTCTAACTTTCTCCCGGACACCTCTCCTCCTGAGATATGTTCCGAGGTGTAAGAGGAAAGCCTGGGATTAACTAGCAGTCTTCGGGACGGTGTCCTCCGCCTGTCGGTCCACCTCCTTGGCAGAAGCGCCCGAGAACTTTGTTCCGATGTTCTTGTTCTGGATTCGTTGCTCGACATTGTGCAGTCGTTCACGATTACCTTCGGCAGGTTGAAAGTTTCCACCAGTAAATCGAACGGGAGGTCAGTAGGCCTTTCTTGTTCTGGCTGATACAATGTGGGCCGTAACTGGTTTGCATGCTGTGGCCAGACCTGTGCGCCCACCTTGACGTCATACAGGACGTTTCCGCGCTTGCTTTTGACCGTCTCTGGCGTCCATTGCGCATGGCCTTCCCGGTAGTCACGTACTAACACTTGCTGTCCAAGCGTGAATGATCGCTTCTTTGCTCCATGCCACCGGTTAAACTCCTGTTCCATTCTGTGGTATCTTTCACCAACAGAGGACTCCGAGCCCGGTCGGATGGCGTCGAAAGGCATGCAGAGCTTCCGGTTGATCATGGCCTGTGCTGGAGAGACTCCGTCTGGTGCTTGTGGATTCGGTGTTGATCGATAGAGGAAAAGGAACCAGTCAACCACCTCCTCTATACGTCCCTCCCCTTTTGATTTGTGCAGAGCTGGCTTGGATGTATGGACAAATCTTTCTGCCTGACCATTCGACGGTGGGTGAAACGGCGGCTAGCAAACGTGCTGGACGGCGCATTGCTTGCAAAACTCCTTAAACGCTGCTGAAGTAAACTGTGAGCCATTGTCATTGACCATTGTCTCAGGACAGCCGAATCTGCTAAAGGCTTGGCGCAGTTTCGATTTGGTGGCATTGGTGGTTGTGTTATCCATGAGAAATACTTCTGGCCACTCGCTGTATGAGTCGACTATAATGAGGAAACTTCTCCCGTTGATCGGTCCTGCAAAATCGACATGAATGCGGCACCACGGCTTAGTAACCATTGGCCATGAACAGAGTTCTGCTTTCGGTGGCGTTTTCAAGACATCAGCACACTTTTGGCAGCGTCTTGCTATTTCTTCTAACTGTTTGTCCATTAAGGGCCAGTATACATAACTGCGGGCAAGCGCCTTCATTTGGTTGATTCCAGGATGCCCGGCGTTGAACTGTCGAATAAGGCGCTCCTGAAGTGTCTTGGGGATGACCACTCTTTCCGAAAATAGTAGGCAATCGTTTACAATAGAGAGTGTCTCCTGTGATAATACTGTTGCAACTCGGCAGATGGACATGAACGTGGCCAATTTGTTTTGTGAAACTGAGTAACTTTCTTGAGTATTGGGTCCCGAAGTGTTTCGGTCCGTACAGCTTCTGCGGTAACTGGTAGACAGTGCAGTGCATCAGTTACCAGAAATTTTACGTCTGGTTCAATCTCCACCGAGGCAATGATTGTGTCTTCATGTTAATAAATAGGTATATTTCTAGACCTGCTAGAGGCTGCACCCTAAAGGGTTCAGATCAATGCTTACATAAATCCGATGCTCTTGCATGGAAGTAGGTAAAATATAAGTATATGTTCATCGTTAGCAATTACAAATGCATTGGCATTGTTTGATATACAGCTACTGGGTCGCAGGCGCCCACCTTGACATTTTTCTGGTTCCTTCGGGCGATATTGAGCTCCTTGTTCTTTTATTGTGAAAACTTCGCGGAGGTGTAGTTGTGCCTTTTCTCCTTGGAACAGAATCCAATTCGCCGAAAGTTCACTTTAAATTGATCGCACATTAATTGGCCACTCAGTTGCCCCAATTGTTGTTGCGCACATGGAAGAAATGAGTGAAGGGATTATAAGGCATACGAAAAGTTGAAAACAATTCCGATAAATGCAGACAAAAATAGAAACAATTTGTTAAGAGAGAAAATAAAGCTGCGTGCTTCAGTAGAAAAATACCAATTAACAAAAAATATAGCCCTACTTTTCTTACGCTGATATTGCTCTCCGGCGCAAAATTTCAACCTGAGTTATTCTCAGATAAAAGAAAAAGCCTTTCTACAGTTAGAATACCGCTTAAAGTAGCACAAAATTACACTGGTCTGGACCAGCTTTAGCGCCTGAATACGTTGAACGTAAAAGCAACACAATACGTGCAGTAGTTTGCGAGTTATTCGCAATTAAATGATGGTCTACGAATAAGGCCATTTTTATTTTTCGCTAAAAATGGCTTTCTGCTTTGCAAGCAGATAGCAGAAAAAAGAAAAGAAAATATAAAAAGTAGGGAAGCGGCGTATGTTCTAGATAGGCATAGCTATCCAGAAATGCTCTAATTAGCCCGTAATACCCTGCGACAACTACGGACTGCGCAGGTGGCCGAAAAGTAAACTTTGCAGGCATACATGACAAATATATGCAAATAAGGGATGATCTTGCGCGAAAACGCTAGAAATCCAGCAAGGAATATTATATCTACATGGGAATTCAGGGGAGCTTGTAATTAACTCACGGTTAGAAGGCCACAGCATACCATTTTCAGTGGATACTGAGCCACATAAACAACCAGTAAAATAGAGTTTAGCATTTTTAAGCCTCTAAGCTTTTCTAAAGCTTACAACAAGGCCGCATGAGCCAGGTCTACCTGAGTAACCCAGGGGATCTTTCAGATCCGTTGACAGATTTCGGCCTACAAAATACACACATTACTTAGCTAAACATCACAAGATTTATCCCTTAGAGCCGATTTTCTATATTCATGAGGCTCTGTCTCTAACGTCAGTGAGCTATAGGAGCCTGTCACCAATAATAAAGAAATAAGCATGGGAAAATTTAGTAAAATTTAGCTAATTGCATTTGGGCGTGAAATCCGTTTTGGTCTACATTGGTTGGGCTTTAACAACTCTACTTCTGGTGGTTGAGCTTGCTCATACTTGAGGTATTGTTATGCCTCATGTGTAGATGCACACTATTGTGCAGCTCTTTGATGAATTTCGATTTATTTCTCTCCATTTTTAAGTTCCGAAGATAGTGCCGGCGGTGTTCATCCAGTTGGCAATGTTAACTGGTACTCTAATGTCACACCGACTATTTCTTTTGTGATTTTCCTGGCAAGAGCTGTTCTAGCACCCTAAGCAAAGAGCGATAAGGTAAATCAGGAGTAGAATAGTAACAAAAACCAGTGGGAGCTGGTCGTTCACCCGCCATTACGCATAACGCATGGTAGGCTTTGGAGCCAGCTAAAAGATAAATGACACACGGACGGCCAAGATAAGAAAAGTGGTGATGGAAAGTTTCTGGTGCTCCAGCCAGCCAGTGTGACAGGGGCCTCTCTGTCGTTGGTTAGCTTTCGTGCCAGTGAAATGAAATCTGGAAATGCGAGTGTTTTACGAGCAAAAGCAGTTAAAGAAGAGGATCTGGTTTTCATTATGCCTGTCTACTAGTGTTGCCAATAGCGAAAGGCACATGTATACCAGATAAAGCTAAGTATATGGGGCCAAGAGAGTATAAGTGGAGAGCAAAATGTCTGATTCTTGGGTCTAGAACTTTTGAAGTGCGCTCTTTGTCAACAATAAGAAAGATATATTTTTTATTTTGCGGCTTACCTACTGATAGTGTTTGGAAACTGCTGACTATAGTAACTAGTGCTCAGACTTAATGAAAAAGCTTCAATTAGGGCCCGCTGGCAACCGACATCTAGGAAGACACATAAAGGTTCATTTAAAGCCGGCATTTAGACGATTCTGGACAATTCTAATGCTAAGCTAGGTGCAAAGCAGCAGAGAAGAACGCTTGAAGCAACCTTTGCAAGGCTTAGGTTGCGACCCCATGCATGCAATATCCTACCTGGTCAGTGCCTACAGGCTTACGATGGCTCCTGTAGCGACCTGGAGATTCCCCCGTATGACTGTGTAAACTATTCTAAAATACATTCAAATTATAGCTTTCTTATGTATTAGGGAACTAGGCGGTTTGCCTGTTGGAACGTTGTTCCCGTTTGTTGAAAACACGAACGCCATCTCCGCCTTTGGCGCGCGCGACTCGATTGCGAACGACGCTCTGTCAACGCACTCGACGCCATCGACATTCTCCCTAGCTAGCTCTCTCCGGGTGCCCTATTTTTAGCATTAGCTAACGCTCCTCCCGTCCAATAAACTTTTCCCTAGCTTACTGTTGTGTCTTCTATCCATTATTTTTGGTTGGCCGTCTAGTCGCGTACCGGATATATAGCGCACGATCAACGCGCTATAA
>CALYDF020005580.1:0-14256 GCA_944474145.2 Dicrocoelium dendriticum | reverse complement strand
CGTGGGCCGGTCAAGGATGCAAGATTCGAAGAGTCGAATGATAAATGATGCAGGTGAGTAAACACACTGTTAATAGAGGCCGGCTCTTCTTTTATATTCTTGCTCGGCTCGCAAACCGTGTCCAGCTATCCACGCTGGACTTGTCATGGGGTCGGTGAGTGAAGTTGTTTCTTGTGGCTGCATATGTCCTTAATAGTTAAAAACGCCATTCTCTGCAAGTTGGATTTGGGATTCCTGCAGACGTAAGTAAGTGTAACTGTTTCCATAGCCAAGTGAAAATTCCATGGAAGACCATCGGAATAGCCACGTATACGTGCGCAACGCTGTCCATGAAATGACATCAGAATAGCTCCAGGTGACTGGCGAATAGGAATGGTTGAGGCAGTGAAGTTAATCACGCCAGAGTTGTTTGTCTTCGGTTGTGGGACGGGGATCCATGTACATATATTATTCCAGGTGAGTAAATTGTTCTCTGAGTACGAGGCAAGCTAAACCCATTTGTTTAGACCCCGTGAAGGCAGCGCCTCCGGAATGGCGGAATGAGCTCCATTTAGACCAGTGTGTGGGTTTTTCATTTCCTGGAGAAAGGACCAAGCGTTTTGAGGATGGATCGGCCAGTCCCAGTAGATAAGCCTTCTTGTTTTGGCGGATGTACCCGTGGGAATCTCGGGAAAACCGGGCAAACTAGAGTTAATGATGAGAAAAAGGGAATCTCCAGTGATGACAACTCAATGGAAGAAGCCAAGCAAGTAATCTCAACTGCCGTCAAAGAAAATCCGACTGAGGATATGGCTACGATGCCATGTGTCCCCGCGGTCCAGAATGATCATAAAGAGGTATCTAATGTTTTACGGGACGTCGTCCAAGACAAGCCCGAGCTTCTAACCTTTGTACCCAATAAAAGCAAGAGCAAGAGGATCAAGAAAGTCCGTAAGGCTCCCCAAAGCCTGGAGAAGCTGAACCCATAAAGTTATTAGACGTGGAACACAAAGTTCCAACTCCAGTCACCCTAGTTCCATTGTCGAATGAACGCGACTTGTCGACGTCGGCCACACCCGCAGTCTGAAATACTAGGCCGGCGAGGGAGTGGGCAGTGGCACACAAATCCTCAACCTCAATTAACCCAACTCCCTTGATGAAGAATCACGTCGTGTCACCGGAAGAATCCGTTATCGAGGTGAAGACTCGTGAAGTTAATGCGCATCGTCGAGGTGATAATTTAAGAATACTATCGGTAGCTTTCGTAACTTTGCTGAATGCGCGGCAACTCTTCCCAAGGAACGCATGCTGGATGGCCTCCAGTGGTTCAAGCACGGCGTCAGCAAGATGCATCCAGCTGGTTTCCCCGGTGTCATTATCAGGAAGGTAACCAGATTGGGGAACGTCCCTGTCGATACATCAAATCCGCGACACAGACTACTTCGTGTAGTACTCTTAACCCCGGAGGAACGCTAAGCGTTAATGCGCTTTGCATTCAAACCCAAGGGTAGTAACGTCACCATTCAGCTGGACTCCCTATTGGCAGATCGACTGAAGTTAAAGGCAGCCATCAAACGCCTCAATAGAAGGCGGATGGCTAGTGAGCAAATCTTCATTTTGTGTGTTTTTAGGTGGTCAGCTGTAAGTCAAATTCTGCGCTACCAGAACCCCTCCTGGTGGCCTACGACCCAGGGTTGGGTGTGCTAAGTTACTTCTGGTAGTGCTTAGAAAGGTGGGTAGCCTACGGAACAAAGTACACTGGGTGGGTCTGCTTGTAGACAAATCTCTTCCCGACCTATTCGATATCACGGAAACGTGACTGTCCCTGGATATCACAAATGGTGAAGTATGTTTGCCTGGCTACGCACTGCTTAGATGCGTTCGCTCCGTTGGCCGCCAAGGTGGGGACGTTGCTCTTTATGTGAGTTGTAAACTTGCTGTGTTGAGGACTTGTGTGGTAAGTCGCAGGATTAAACTGTTGAAGACCTGTCGACTATTGTGTGCCCTGCCTCTGCTCAGTTTACAGTTGTAGTGGTATGTCGAAGTCCTGGAAGTATCGCTAGGGAGGTTATTGAATTTCTTCGTATTCAGGCTGCAAATAGGTGTCTAATACTGGGTGACTTCAACCTCTCTGAAGTCTGCTGGGCTGGTCTAGCTTGCAGTTCGGCGGTGGGCACGTTCGGTTCGGATCTCCTCGAGCTAACATTGCAACTGCCTTTGCACCAGTTCGTGGACCTCCGACTAGATATTGAGCAACTAACTTCCATCTACCTTTATCTCATTTTTGCAAAGTCACCCGATTTCGTAAATGATATTACTACGACTGTCCTTTAGGTACCAGTAGCCATGTACGCATATACTTTCGACGTGCTTTAACTAAGTGTCATCTAGCTACCGCTGAGGCATGTCCAAATATTTGGAGGACGGACTTCAACGCAATGCGAGACGAAGCTTCAGTTCTAGGTTGCGCTATCACCGTAGGAGAAACTTAAGGCATACCACACTGCGAGCTCTGTTTGCCACATCCCACACATTCAGAGACAGGTGACACGGGTGCAGCCTCCTTGGACAGATCATACAAGTAAATGCGTGCTCAGGAACCGCTCCAATTGCCGGCGAAATTACCAAGCGTCTTCATCAACCAGGACCTACAAAAGTTCTCTAGCGGTTGGAAATAAATGTAAAAAGCATCTTAGGACTGCTCGCCTACAGTGCGAAAAGCAATTGGCTGACGCAGCCACAATAAATCCACAGTTCTTCGCTAACATAAAGATGTGCAGCGGTAAAGCACGTCTATACCGGCTTTATTACGAGCTGAAGGGACTACGATAATGTTTGTGTACTTACCGAACAGTGTACTGGTACCTTTTCTCAAGCGGACTCTACCTTAGTTTGCGCTGGTCATAGAAGTCCCGGAGGATTATTGCCTAACTGAACTCAGCATAACGGAGATACAAGGCTTCGGGTTATTGCAAGGGCTAAATCCTTCCAAAGCTCTTGTTCCTTATTCAATTCATCGAAAGCTGATTGTATAAATTGGGTGCTAAGCTAAGTGGCCCTCTGACATGCCTGTTTAAAATACCGATCGACAGCTGTGCCTTACCTTCGGAATTGTAGAAGGCAACCATCTCCGGCAATTTAGGATGGTGAGAGAAATCTGTCCGCGAACTACCGGCCTGTCGTCAGATTGACCAGCGCAGTACTTGTTTGAAAACTTGGACTGGGATTCGGTGGAAAATCCTCTGATTAAGTTTAGCCTTTTCAGTGCGGCACAGCACGGCTTCCGTGAGGGAATTTCCTGTCTGACGAATTTTCTTGTAGCTCGTGAAACCTGGTCTGTGGCAGTAGACAACAGTCATGCTATTGACGTGCTTTTAGTTGACTTCTCGAAAGCTTTGGGTATATCAACGACTCTCCTTTAAGTTTAGATCGTATGGCATGTCTGGAGGCGCCGTTACATGAGTGCCTGCTTTCCTAGAGTGGATAGAACAGTGTAAACTAACGGGAGGTAGCGTTTCGCTTAGACAAGCTGTTCTTATTGGTGTTCCGCAGTCTTAGGACCGTTGTTTTTGGCAATTTATGTTAAGGACCTACCCCAGGAACTTGAAGCACTGTCGCTATCGTTTGCTAAGGACCTCAAGCTTTGGAACATTGTGCATATCCATCTGGCTCTGAGACACTTCAGGTTGCCTTTGATAGGCTCTGGGAGTTATCAATCTTATGGTTGATGCCCATAAATCAGGCGAAATGTTCTGTCCTCTGCATTGGAGGTGCCAATCCCCTACGCACTAGATAGTAGATGGAAGTGAACTCCCTGTTGTCACTCAACAGGTTAATCTACGTATTGTCCACACATCGTTGATTCACTCTGGAGACAATTGGAGGAATGCTGCTTGTAGAGGGTTCCCTAAAATGTGGTTTATTCGCCGCTCCTTCGGTGTCTTAACACACAATATCTTTGTGAAGCCGTATTCAGCTTTTGTTCGACCCCACTTAGAATATCTTCTCCAGGCTTGTCCACTTTGGCTTGTATGGAACACGATAGAATTTGCGCGGCTTTTGCGTGTGGGTACAAGGTTAGTGCAGGGATTACGTGGCAAAATATATCCTGTACTTTAGCTTATATTGGGGATGTACTCGATACAACACCGCAGCATTTGAGGAGACTTGAGCCTCACATACTGTGTCCTAACGACTAACATCGGTCCAGCCGTGTCCTGGCTGTTTAATTCCGCTAAACTGCCTAGTATCCGAGGTCACCCGTTGACGGTGCACAAACTGCGTTCTGACCGGATAAGGACGGAAACTAGCTTGTTGCTCCGGGTTATTGAACGTTGGAACTCGCTTCCGGGGCACCTCGTTAGGTAGTCTACGGTAGAGGGTTTGGAGCTTCAGTTAGATACTCTTGGGTGGCAGTACAAACCTTCCCTTTTTCCTAACCGGCTTGTATGTTCAAACTTCCATTCATCTGTTATTTCTTTTCACACCTTGGTATTATCGGTATTTAGCTGACCTTCAACTTGTTTGCTTACCTCACCCTTCGCGCTTTCTCACTTCACATAAACCGACCTGACAGGAACTGCTGAGCTGGAAAATGTGGGCAGTAATTAGTTGGACAGGGTGTGATGTTTTCTCTGGTTTAGGCGTTCCAACATTTCAAGTAGCCCTATCATTTCCCGATCCAACCATACGTAAAAGAAAGAACATTCACGGGATTCGCCTATCATTCCGGTTCGAATTGAACTTGAACTTATACCACAGATTGTGTTTACAATATATATATATACCTGAAATATTTACTATATATATGTAAATAAATAAATAAATAATTAATATATATGGGAAACGTGCTGCACAACGGTCGATGCGAGGAGTAATAAATAACAGTCCCGGAGGTACATCCGACCCTGGGAAATAAGGGGAGTGGTATGGACAAACGTCCGCGTGTGAACATGGAAACAAAATTACGAAAAGATTGGCAATAATGCCATAATGTGATGCTAAACGTTAAAGCAAGTATGTGTTGGAATGGGCGACAAAAGGTCGAATGAGGTAGTCAGGAAATACGAAATCATGGTTGCCATGACAGCAACCGTCGCTGCGTGAATAAATGGTGATGTATTCTTAAAGGGAAGATATAGAGATAGGTGACACCGATGAATGGTAGCAGTAGTACCTGCGCTATGTTTTAAAGGAGTTAAATCTTCTTAAAGGGTTGGGAGGCAAGTGATATTTCGTGATTTTAACGGTTAGGGCACAAAATAGTACGTAACAAATAGAAGATAGTCTTTTAATTGATACGCTTCATGCGTGTTAGGAAAAATGCAGCTGAAGAAATGGGTAACTGTTATAATGCCGTGTGTGGTGTGATATATAAATGATTTAATGTTTCACACGGCTACAGGTAGGGAAGTGCGGATGGAAACTCCATATTTCACGCATTGGTTTACAGCATGGGTGAAAGTAAATGCAGTTTGCAACCGTACAAAGGTATATCGCACGGATTATCAATAAATGATTCCTTTCGTAATTTGTAATGTATGGGATAATTAATTTGGGAAGAATTTTATGGTGGATGGAAACGCAACACGTGATAATAAGTAAAGTTCTGTAATATACTTTAAAGGGAAATGGCAAGTCCTAGCGATATTATTCATACATGCAATCGCTGAACGCTATTTCTATCTAGGAGATTTCGATGTACTTGTTTATTGTAATATTATACATTTTTGCTATGATATATAAATTACATACATATATATATGTATAAATATATATTGCTTTCATATATTGATTGATTTTATATATGTTGATAATAAAGGTATGTTATTTAGTGTATCTGTCATATTTATGTATATGGTAAAAATGTCCTATATTTTTCATTGCTTTGTAATATGTTACTTGGCATATTTCTCGAATGTAAATGGGTAATGAAACATAATGGCCAGGTAATTATTAAAATCCTGATCCGGTTACTGTTTTAATGCCCCACTACTGGTATTAGTCCGTGTTCTTCGTTCGTCAGCGGGCTTCGTTTATCACGTGAGAGAGTCGGTGCAGGAAGTATACGGGTTAACTGTGGTGTGTTATGTCACCTTTTTGTAACGGTTTACTTCTCTCCATATTTGCTAGCGTAGGGTTCCATGTAGCTGCAATCATTATCAGGCGAGGCTTGTGGTAAAGTGCTTTGCTTCATGTATGGACGGATATAATACATTGAGCAGTGGAATACTATGGATTATCCACAACGACCTCAGTGCCTGGGCCCCTACTCGCTTAAGTACCGACGTCTACGGGGCGACCTGATCCTTGTATTCATGATCTTATCCAACTCTGGACATCCCTGTCGCCACCTACCTACTCACAATACACCAATCGGGCTCCCACCTACGTGGCCACCCACTGAGGCTCACACCTCAGCACAGTCGGCTGAGCTGCAGACGACACTACTTCGCTTTGCGAAACTGCCGACCGTGGAATGCTCTGCCTGCCGATTTAGTCTTGGCACCCACTGTGGCGGACTTTAAGACCCGCTTGGACTGTTATCTGGCCGAATTACACCGGGATATTCCCTAGTATAACTACCTTCTACTGGATGGAATTTTTTCTTTTTTCTTCTACCTAATCTCTTTCCAAAGCCGCTTCGGAGGGCGTGGTGGTATGTCACGCTTTGAGCCAGCGTGCATTCTGTTTAAATGCCGCATAAGCCCGATGAAGATATGGGTAACACGCGAGTCCAACCCGCTATAAGGTTGCTTGGCCTTTCATTAGACCCGACCCAACTCTTTTTACCCTATGGGTCATGTAAAGCTCGAGCTTTTATTCCCATTAAATACAATGTTCCAATGTGCTGATGACGTTAAGCTATGGGATGTGCTTAATGTTCCTGGAGTTTCCGAGGCCATACAGTATACGCTGGACAGACTCTGGGACTGGTCTACTTTTTGGCTTATGCCCATAAATCAGGCTAACGTTTCGGTTCTTCGTATGGGAGCAAATTTTTCACCTTTCAGGTACGTACTGGGGTTGGTTAAAAACCCCTTGTCTCCAACCACGTGGACCTAAGTGTCGTGACAGCTGGAAGAAGGCCGCAAGTGGAGGTTTCAGCATGTTGTGGTTAAAACGACGTTCTTTCGGGGTCTTAACGCCCGGCATATTGGTGAAGCAGTTCTCCGCTTATTTTCCGCACCCATCAGGATTGGTGCGTGCAGGCTTGCCCGCCCCGCGTTGTTCGGGAGAAAATGGAGCTCGAGAGGGTTATGAGAGTAGGTACGCAATTGGTCGAGAGGTTACGGGGGCATTCGTACCCCGAGCGTCTACTTAGCTTGTGTATGTATTCAATGCACTGAATACGGGTTCGAGGAGACGTAATGGTCACTTGCAGCATTTTAACAGGTAAGGTTGGACCGGACTTGAGCTGGCTATGTAGCCCGGCTAGGTTGCCTTGTCTTTCCGGCCATCCCATGAAGCTACACAAGCGGCTTTCTGACCGGATCTGGGCGGAAACTCGGTTATCGCGTAGAGTTATCGAGCGCTGTCACTCGTTTCCAGAAAGTGGTCAGTGAACCTACGGTTAAGGGTTTCCAGCGTTAGTTAGACGCTCTTGGGTGGCAACGGAATGTACATCTGAACTCCCGTATGCCTCCCTTGGCAAACCGTGAATGCCCACGTTTGCTGCCCTATCAGTGCCTGCTTCGGCAGTCACGTGAGGTAAGTGAGCCATAGGAGGCGAGAAATGGAAGGCACGGAAAAAGAAGTGCACATTAAAGAAGGAAAATTATATCAATGCTTCAGAAGAGGTAGAGAAAAGGGGGTTGAGGTACAAAGATCTGAGTTACTCAGGGAACTGGAACCATTTTGTGTTGTCACGCAAAAGCTTCAGGTCACCCCTGAAACCCCTGAACGCCAGATTCCCTGTGAACACTGTGCAGAAGCATGTCGAAGTTCGGTTAGTGCACCTTCAAGGAGGGACGGCGTAGAGTGGGAAAAGATACCGGGAGTATGTACCTCAGGTACATAATCACCAATCCTCGCATTGAGGACGCACATTGTTCACTTGGGGCTCGCCTGTTGTTGACGTCCTTCACGGCCTCCCTAACCTGCAGCCTATGGTCTACCGGAAGTTGCTGATGAACGCCAACGTGTTATGTAATGCTGCCAACAAACAAGGTGCCACGTATTGCTGATGGGATAACAGAGTGCCTGAAATGGAAATAATGCAGGACCGTAAAACAAATGTTCCCTTAAAGCTACCGTAGGTAGAAGCGGCAGGCAGGGTAAAGGAATGGATAAACTATTCAGTCCCATGCGAAATGGTCACGCACGTACGGGTGACGTAATTCATACTCATCCCCACGCGGCGGATCACTAAGCAACTGGGTGATATGATGTCAAACTTGCAGTTTGAGCGCAAGGAATACTTGTACCATGTAGTATACGTCAAGCGCGCTTCTTACCTTGTCAAATGCACCTTACCCCGGTGCCTTGCAAAGCACAATCGATACTCCGGTTGCTTGGAAGATGGCGTTGTCATGAAGGAACTGATAAGTAGATGTACATCCTAAAAGGGCAGCGGAATTGTGGGTGCTTCTGATGTCCATAGGCACGCCTGACTACCCCCAGTATGTGTGATCCCGTGACGTAAACGTCATGTAGGGGTGGCACAGCATATGGGAGCAGTGGGTGTATCTAACGAGCAAGCGGAACCAATGGATAGCACGGTTATAAATGAGCGAAAAAATTAGCAATATGAAAAAGAAGGATTTACATACACCGGTGGCAGGGGAAGTGTTCCTGTCCACTGTACGAGACGCGTACCTGATGATACCAAAGGCGGCAAACGCGGCGCATGACCCAGTCAACCACCTGTCCACTCTGTGCCTCGCAGTCAGTTTGGGGGCACACAGCGCACTTGTCATTGTCGTAGTTGGCTGGGAGTGGTGCATGGCTGCGACGCTTCCGTGGTGTCTTATACACCCTTGCGGTTTTAGTGTGCAACTCCCTAAAACGAAGTGCCTTCCTGTCCTGCTCTTGACCAACTGAGGAATCCGGAATAAGCACTAAGCGTTGTTTACGACTAGTGCCTTCAGTGGTAGGTGCACTAGTACTTTCCACTACTGAATCCAGTAGGTTAGCGGAGGCGGAAAACGGCAAGTCCTCGTGAGAGCTGCTTACTTTCCGTAGGAATTCCGGCAACTGATCCATAACCTCTCTATACTTTGTATCGCCGAGGCTGCACACATCACCTGAATATCACCCAAAACCTGACTGCATTCGCGAAGCTTCTGTTCCCTAATTACCGGTGCAACTGTAGAAGTAGACGGTAGGGGGACGATGGCGGAAGACGTGGATGCGGTTACACGCGGATGTCGCGCGTGGGACACAACCCACCGGTTGTTACGCAATGTGTCCTCAACCGGTCTACCTTCTGCATGCAACGCATGCACAATGTGTGCGCACGGAAGCGGCCACTGCCAACTGAAGGTGCATTGGCAGGTTAACTCATCACGCATTAAGACGGTGTACAGTCTAGTTGTACCTTGCACCTGACATCTATCATCCGACAACCCCGTCACTGTCACCTTCTCCCTAGTGTAATGACATCGCAAGCGCGTCCTTGCATACCCTGAAAACTGCAACGCCGCCTGCCCAAGGCCTTGGAAGCAACAGTCCACTACGTGCTCCGACAAGTCCGTTTTCCCATCTGATCTTCCCACTGAGCTTGAGCATCAAGGACGCGGTGAACTACCGCGGTAAACAGGCCCAATAAGGACTTCCGCTCGGACAGACCGCTCTTTAAATGTCTATTTGCGTTTTCCACTCGGTTTGTTGTAAAAAACCCCAACCAACAGGTCGGCGTCAACCGGTGCGCTGCCCATGATTTCACAAACGGCAACCAGGTCCGTACTAAGTGCCTGTTGGCGTCCGCATTCCTGTCTTTAATGGCTGTCAACTACCTGACGAACAACCGGGAGCTCCTTGCGCATACTAAGTTCCGTACCCACTGCTTAATAAGCAACCTGTCGGTTGCACTTTTCCCGGATAACCTGTGGCAACGACGGGTGACATCCTTCAGCATGCGGAAACGGCGCAATACTATCCGCGTACAGGGGTATACTGTTTGGAATGCATGCACCTGGGCCATGCACTTGTCAATTACTACCGTCCTTGCTGTCTCAGTCGCTGGTACCATCAGACGCGTGTTGCGGACCGCGTTCAGGTAGGATTCCGTCGTCCCATTAGGAAGCAGCGCATAGAAAACTGAACGCCCAATACCATGTATATCGACCAACATGCAGTGCCACAGTATGTATGTCGCGTCGGCCAGCAATACCTCACTATAAAGCTCCACCAGGTCACGTACGTACCTGGGAAAGAAAAATATGTACCGTATCTCCGACTCCTCATACTACACATTACATTGGCCAACGCTCTCAAGCAAATGTATCACAGCTTCCAGGAGTTTCCCTCAACCTTTCCCTTCATCTTTTCTCTTATGGTCCGGAGGTCATAACGGTTCAGCCTTCTACCGTAGTGCTTCAACGCATACCTCCGGAGCTCGTGTGTGTCCTTGAACGACTGAATCATACGGTAGATGTCCTCTTCGGCGTGCTGCGGAAGCCGTCTATGGTTGACTTACAGTAACGGCTTTCCTATTTGGAAGTTATGGCTGTGTTCAACGCTGTAGGATACTATGTCGTAGCACCACTCGTTAGGCCATACGGCTATATACGCCTTGCAGTCGTAACTCTTGTACCTAAAATTAAAAAGAGTCTCAAAAACATTACATGTGAACTTACCGCTTGCAGGTGTATCCACTTTGGCAACAATGCACGCATCGATATTGCACGGATTTGTACCGTACACCCTAAGGCAACTCTTTCCCGGTTTTCTTCCTATACGCCACCGATGTCAGGACATCTGATTTGAAAAAGCATGATGCAGTACGCATTTGAAAGCGCTTTAAGTCACTTTCAAACCTCAAAAGTGCGGTACACACGATTATGGAAGACAGCACGGAAAGCAGCTGTATCGTCGACAGTCATGACAGCGACCAAATCCGCCAATGCACTTTACAGTGCATTCAAACCGCTATCATACTCACCTCTGCCCAGCTCCGCATTGGAGCACATGACATTTCTCTAACTATCAACAGCTCTCATATCACAATTTCATCTGCTACTTTCCTTCACCAAGGCAAATTTGATTGTTGTTCGATACGGCAACCTCCAAGTCGCCTGCTGATCACCGACCGTTGTGGAGCACGGTCTCAATACATATATTTATGTATATATAAATATATAAATATATAAATGTACATATATATATGTAAAACACGATCTGTGGTATAGATTTTGTGCCAACGGTCCCATGGCTGAATAGGAAAACAGTATGCACAATAAGAAAAGCATGACAACCACAAATGCCTTCTAGTCGTTTGTAATCCGCAGTTTTTGAAAGTTTTTCAGCTTGTGACTGGAAAGTAGAGATTGTAGTGCCTAACTACAAAGGTGGGGACCGGCACGATCCTGCAAACTATGGGACCGACACATCCGCCACTGGCGCGATTTTGAATGCGGGCTGTTGTTCATGAGGACAACCTGATTTTGCGTTCTGAAAAAGTAAGCGTTTTAATGGAGGAATTTCTATCGCAGCGTGTTTGCAAGGTGTTCAAAACCTCCAAACATGCGAAAAAGGTTCTGTACCATGCTTAATTAAAAAGTTGACTAAAACTGTAAAAGTTGAAATATAACATTAAGTAAGGCGTTAAAAAGGAAAAGGAGTGTAAAATACGGTTTATGTAAGTCCTCGGCATTTATTTCATAGAAGAGTACATTCGCAGAATGTATTGTTAATGTTGCAAGACATAGAGGAGTCGGCGTTGACTAGCTGGCTTATGGTAGTGTTGATTGATTTCTAGTGCAGCTTGCAATTGGCTTTGGTAACCGTATAATGTATATGATGAAGAGATTCCTCGCTAATGGATAGATAAAGCGGTGTGTATGTGTAATAAGGGTAAGTGCGGTTTAAAGCTCTCTCTATCTGTCTATATATATACATATATATATATATATATATATATATATATATGTAATAATATATTTATGTATACCTAAGTATGTATGCAAATATATTGGTACTTAAATATCTATATATGGATATGTATACACACATATATATATGTATATATATATACATATATATATATATTTGTTACAACGATATGTATATACTGATGCGTAATGTGTATAAATATGTATATATATACGTAATAGGAACTGTATATATATATATATATATATATATATATATATATATATATATATTGCACTGAAAGGCCCATGTGTGTATAAATGCATGGGTTATTGACTACTGTATACCAGATTGATAAGAACGAACGTAACCAAAATGAACGTTATAAAAGGATGCTGTGTTCGTCTCTGTACTAAAGCATGCTGTTTGCATTATACCTGTGACATAGTAGATGGGAAATATATCCCGAATTATAATTGGTATGGTAATCAAGTGATTACATATGGCAAATGGTTATGCGATAAACATTTGCGGTTTATGAATATATGTATTAGTATATGAATCTGTATATATATATATATATATATATATATATATATATATATATATATATATATATATATATATATATATATACAAGCCTTTAAAAGTCGCAAATGTATATCGCATAACCAATTGCGATATATACATATACATATAAATGGGATGATCTATTGGTTCGCATTTACCTTTGGTAAGTGCTATAGCCTTTAATCACGCAAGGGAAAAGGAGTTCGCATGACTTGATGGCATGTGATTGCGAAATCCGGGAATTTCTGAGCGGAATAGGTTCTATGCAAGAAAGTGGGTTCAAGAGGCAGTGGGTATGGTGCAATGAATATGGCGTCCTTAAGGGTGACTTACTTAATCGATGGTGTTATAGAAAGAGGGGGAAATGTACATCTGAAAACCTACCAGCAAAAGCTACGTGATTTCTACGTCAGTGGGTGTAATAACTTGAACAGAATAGTCGGTTTAGTTAACGCTAATGATATATACGGTTATACTTTGGTGTCTTGGATAGCGAGGTAACACAAGGTAATACATGGGATGTTAATGTGCGGCGCAAGCTGTTGCCCGCGTAATGCTGACGTATTTGCATGGCTACATCAATAAATGAACATATCTAAATGGTATATTCTGGAAGTGGTCGTGACATGGTACTGAAGTAGGCAATCCCTTGTTAAGGTGGTGTTTGATTATATGACAAGTGCGCGGACGGGACGCTCAAACCATATGCCAATATTCCCGTGTAAGTGGGGAGCGTTCGGAACGCTCATCACCCACGAAGCGAGAATACTGAAAAATGGTTCATCAAATATCGTTACAGTAGGAGGGGATGGGTCATGAAGGTGAGCCTTGCTAAGTGTCGGAGCACTAAAGAAGCAGAATTTAGCAATAATGGACGGATGCAACCACATGCTGCAGGTTGAAAATGGCTGCGAAAGGTTAACTTACCTGTTTGTTTGAGCAGGACGATTTTGTTCGCATGCGTCGCGGGGTTGCGAACACGTGTCTAGGTATGAATGCCCCATACGTGATCTGAAGATTACGGAGCCACCCACGGAACCTGTGAGCTTGTAGTCCGCCGCAAGGAGATAGCGGTAGTTCGCATACTTCCAATGGGCTGTGGGACGACAAGACGCGGATTCAGGGGGTGGCCCTGAAAAGGGCCGTTGCTCCGTTCTTTAATGAATGGTAGTGGTGTGGTAACTGGAAGGCGAGGGAAGACTGGACAAGGTGCTATGATGGGATACGTCTGATGCACGTACATAACATGAAATCTAAAAGATAAATGAGGATGGACAAGGAATGTAACCTGCGGCGGCGATTTATAGTGTTATCACACGGCGCCAGCGGTACTTGAGAGGAGTGTTGTAGGACTAGTTGATACTAGTCCGAGACGGTGCGCGGAATTAAGCGCGGATATCAGAAGGCAATTGGAGTCGGACACAGCGGACTGTATTCGATGGGACTACAACAAGAAACGGACGGATGAAGCGAGGCAAGAGCGTACACGTGAGCGCGGGAACTTACAAGGCAGTTGTGTGTCGAGCCGGTTGTAAGATTAAAACAAGAAGGAATAATGTACAATCGGTCAACAAGTAAATTGTACACGAAAGATAAGAGTTATCTTTTTGGGCGCTACAGAGCTCCCCCCCTAGAAGGCTGAACATAGAAAGCCTTCGAAATCGAAAAGGAACG
>CALYDF020005579.1:0-14214 GCA_944474145.2 Dicrocoelium dendriticum | reverse complement strand
CTGTTGTATACGAAAGGTCAAATCCACGAGCAGGTTAAAAGGTCATTCTAATAAACGAACTGCTGTAATCTGATCAATGTCTAACTGGTGAGTACATTAAGGTGTCGCAAGGAGAAGGATGAACCAATAGGGAAGCAGAGAATTGGATGCTTTGTGTGTGTGTCTGGGATTGTGTGCACGTGTCTGATTAGACCAGCCGTCAAAAATCCTGACAGAATACACAACACCACCTCTCCACTTTATCATGCAATTCGTCGAAACCATATCGATTCGGTCGTCTTTGTTCTCGGCTCGTCCTGCGGAGCTGCGCGCTTTGCGTGGTTCCGTCAGTGAAGGTTGGTGGCATTTGCTCCGTTCGTCTGATACTTGTGAATAATCTCCGGGCGTTGACTGTGCGGCCATCCTCCATCCGGTAAGTGCCTGGCCCACATGCACGCGTTATTCTCATCGGATTTGATAACGTGGGATGTTCTTTTGATGCAGTGTTTACCTTCACGCGCACGAATGTTCCGGGCTGGAGCGGAGTAGTATGCTTCTGGTAAGTGGTCTGATATCGATGGCGACAATCTAACTCGTCGGAATTATTGGTTGCAGGAATAGAAGGTGCAGCATTCAACTTTGTCCGAAGGGCACGCGAAAGCATGAGTTCAACTGGTGTTTTGTCTGTGGCTCGGTGGTGTGCGGTTCGGTAAGAAAATAGTGCTTGTAGAACTGCATACTCCCAACCTGTACCAGATAAGCGAATAGTTTGGATACTCTCTTTCAAGGATCGATTGAACCGCTCTACCATGCCCTTTGCCTCTGGATTATACGGCGTTGTACGTGAGTGCCGGATAGCGCGAAGTTGAAGGAACGAATCAAACTCGTGGCTTGTAAACTGCGGCCAGTTGTCCGTCACTATCTACTCTGGTAATCCGAAGCGGGAAAACATATATTTCAGCCATCGAATAATGCTGGCAGTAGTCACCTCTCCACACAAATGGACTTCCGGCCACTTACTGTAAAGGCAGGTCGCCACCAAACATTTCCTTTGATGCTGAGGCGCTGAGCTAAATGGACCCATGCTGTCAACAGCTATCTTGGCCCACGGTCGCACAGGATAGTCAATGGGTTGTATAGGGGATGAAACCGGCCTTGAACTCTTGTCTGCCCTTTGACATGAAGAGCACTCATGAACAAGTGTTTCTATTTCATGTGACATTCTGGGCCACCAGAAGCATGCGTCAACCTTGCGTTTCGTACGAACGATACCAGGGTGGCTTTCGTGGGCACATGGCAAGATCTTTTATATTAAGCTTCGAGGAGCCACAAATTTTCCGCCACGCATTAAACATCCAACTATAAATGAAAGTTCGTGACGCAAGACGTAGCACGGACGAAACTCACCTGTGATCTCGTTATTTTGTGGCCAACCAGAAACTCCTGAACGCGGTAGAGTGTCTCATTTTCCTGAGTCGCCTTCTGGAGTTCTTCCTTATTCAGGGCTGAGAGTGGTTCATTACTCAAGGAAGACACCAGTAACCTCTCATTACTATCCTCATTATTTTCAGTTTCGTTGAGGGACAGTCGAGAGAGCCCATCCGCTACCTGGATTTCTCGTCCGTGACGGAATTTAATTTGAAAATCGTATGTTAACAAGCGTGCATACTAGTGATGCATCCGAAGTGTCCAGACGCCATTTGTTCCCCGAGTAAGTAAACTAGTTAGCGCTGTGTGGTCTGTACGAAGAGTGAAGGGTCTTCCGAACAAGAACAAATTCCACTTCTCACAAGTCCAAACACAGGCAAGGGCTTTCTTTTCCGCGGCGGAGTAAGAATGCTCCGCCGCCGACAATTTTCTGGAAGCGTATGCAATAACTCAATCATGCGCATTTTGAATTTGGGATAGTATAGCACCCAACCCAATGTTTGATGCATCAGTAGAAACAATCGTTGGGCACGTCTCGTCGAAAATCGCCATGACTGGTGTGGAAACAATACGGCGTTTTATCTCGTCAAATGCCATTTGTTGGGGTGGACCCCAAACAAATACACTTTTCTCGTTTGTCAGTTCACGCAGTGGCTCAGCAATATTCATGAAATCCTGCAGGTAACGTAGGTTGTAAAAACACATACCTAGAAAATGCTTTATTTTAGGGGAGTTCTGTGAGCAAGGAGCCTCGGTGATGGCACTTGCGTTGTCAAAACTCGGCTTTATACCGTCATTTGTTATAATGTGGCCCAGGAACTCGATCTCACTAGCATTAAATTTGCACTTCTCGAGGTTTAATCGGAGTTTAAGATCGTGTAGTTGACGTAACACAGCATGCAGTCGTGAATCATGTTCTTCTAGATTCCTACCGAATACACAGATATTGTCTGTAGCTCCCAAAAAGATAACTCTTATCTTTCATGTACAATTTACCTGTTGACCAACTGTACATTATTCCTTCTTGTTTTAATCGTCCTCACAACCGGCTCGACACTCGACAGCCTTGTAAGGTCCCACACTTACGTTTTCGCTCTCTTCTCGCTTCATCCGTCCGCTTCTTATCGTAGCCCATCGAATAGAGTCCGCTGTGTCCGACTCCGATTGCCTTCTGATATACGTGCTTACTTCGCGCACCGTCTCGGACTAGTAGTAACTAGTCCTACACGTCCATATATACTATTTGACCATGTAAATTGGCAAATGAGTGAACTATAAACTTTTGCCAAGCTGATGGGGCTAAACTCAGGCTCATTGGCAAGATTTTGTACTGAAAGAGTCCGTCCATAGTGAGAAATGTGGTCAGCGGTCTTGACTCCCTAATTAGAGGCATGTGTAAGAAAGCCTTCCTAAGGTCTAATTTTGAAAAATGTCAGGCGCCGGCTAGTTTGACTATTAGTTCATCCGCGGTTGGAAGCACAAACTTTTCTACCACGACCTGCCGATTTAGGACCTGCAGCTTATTGGATATTCTTACTGTACCGTCCTTCTTGAGGACTGTAACCATAAAGTGGACCCATTCAGAACAGTTAATGGGTTCAATGAGACCATCTGCAACCATTTGCTGTAATGCTGACGAAACCGCCTCTCTTTTGGCCAAGGGAATTAGACATGGATGAGCAATATCTACCGGTTTATCATCCTGCTTCAGACATATGCGGTGAACGGAGGAGAGAGTGCGCCCTATTGTTTGTTCAAATACTTTAGTTTCATACTGCCCAGTTAATGAATTGTTTGCTCTCTGTACAAGCCTCTACGGGCTCTATTCTCTTCAAAAGTTGGCCCTATAATTCTACACGCCGAATGAGGATTATCGAAAAAATATTCTTCGCGCATTTCTTGCTCCTGACCCAAGGTCACAATTCTCAGAAATGTTAAAAGTGACTCATTATCGTACGTGCAAGTTGCGAACTGTTCTGAATTGCGAGATATATGCGCCTTGTAACAATAAACCGTCTGGTTGTACTTGGCATTTGTACGACAAAATATTACATTTGTCCACGGTAAATGACATCTGCCACAGTTGGCACTAAGAGTCAAGGACAGATAGGTCATCCTGGATGCGACTTACAGCTTCCTGGGTATTTGTACGTGGTTGCGAGTAAACAATTTGACTGTCATCAGCAAAGATAAATGCAACAGCATTCCTTATGCTCTGGAATACATCGTTAATATACATTAGAAAAAGCAGTGGGCCAAAAACACTCCCTTGAATCACTCCACTGGTGATTGCTTTCGGTTTAGAGAAATGCTCGCCGATGAGAACCATCTGCTTTTTACCACTTAGATATGAAGACAGCCAAGAAAACTGGTCCTCCCATGGCTGCACTCTTTAGTTTCTTCAGTCATCTTCTTTGAGACACACTATCAAAGGCTTTTTGCAGATCCAGGAGCAGGATTACAACAGTGTTTCCGTTGTCCATGTTAGGCGTTGTGTGGTTTAAAAAGTTTGTCTGGCATGTTGCGCAGCATCGCTTTTGCAGTAAACCGTGTTGCGAGTTGCTGATGATGTTAGCCTTGTTCAAGAATACAAATAGTTCATCATTTATTACCCATTGCATTATTCTAGATAAGATGGGTGTGTGCTTGATGGGATGAAATATTGAAACCGCGTGGCCGTCGCCAATTTTGCGTCGCGGGAAAACAACAGTTACTTTCCATTGAGTAGGGTATACCCCGTTGTTAAAAGAGTGTAAAGCTGTTTAGCCAAAGCAGAAGAAAGCCACTACCACTGCTTTTTATTAAACAAGGGGATCCCATCAGGGCCTGCGCAAGTTGAGGAGCATAAGCGAGAGACTTGATCATGGATTTTCGCCATAGTGAATTCCACTGTGCATAGACTTCATTGTTGTGCGGCGTGATAAGTACTGGTGTGTCTGATGATTCATTAACCATTGATTCGGCAAACTAACTACTTGTCAGCATTAGATCACTGGATTAACTCCTGGAAGTTGTACTTCGTCCCTGACAAGTGTAATCTATTGTACTACCGCTGTAACACTCCACATTGCATCCTAACCTTCAACCACACTCCTATTCCTGTATTTGGCGCAGTCCGAGATCTTGGTCTAAAATATTTCGCTTCATTTAACTTTTTAGAGCAAGTTATATCCTTGCAACCTTCTGCCAGAAAATATATCACCTACATAATACCAACTCTTATCTTGAGGGAGTCCACGCTTCTAGCTTTTAACATGTGTGTTAAGCCAAAGTTTGTATACTGTACAATAGTTCGGGAAAATCTGAGAAAGGTGAACATCATACACTGGAAAATATTCAACGATCATTCACAAAGAGATGCTTGAACATGCCTTACATTTTGACAGCGTGAGCGTTGCGATGCTTTAAAACTGTGGCCGTTATGGCTGCGCAGACTCAAATTGTGTCTTCTCTATCGCTTACTATTTGGCTTAAGCTTTACAGCTCAGCCACAACTCGAGTTTCAGGTTCTCAATTGCTATAAGAAATAGCGAGCGCATACTACATATCCAATAGTCTCGTAACAAGCTCCGCTCGAATATTTTCTCAGTAAAATGTGCGTTGTTATGGGATAAGCTTCTATGGAATATCAGAAAATGCTCTTCCTATCTGCAATTCAAACGGACGGTCAAGGTGCACCTGACCGTTTACAATATCTTCTAAACACTTAACCAAAAGATGCCTTTAGATGATTTGCATGAGAAGCCTTAGGTACACTCAAAAGTCGCAATATCCCCTAATTGTTATAATATTATAATTTTACCTTCACATGGATGAACTCCTTAGTATGTATTTACGATCCATCTTATTCCTAACAATTCTGCACATCCTCTAACCAATACCGTTTTCTTCTCCTTTGATACACTGTTTCGGAGATGTACTACGTCTTTCAAGCTGAAATCTCCGCACCATCGTGGTTGTTCGCAATGATTTGCCACCAAACTGTGCTTGGTCTATTTGCAAAAGATTGCAAACCATATTACGCTTTTGATTCCTAATATCTTCTATTTTTCTTTATTTTACTGTTGGCCATGAGTGGGCTTATCTCTTGAGGTGACCGATTACAGCTTCCAAGAGCAGAAAAGTTATACCCATGGAAAGCATACTGCCCCTGACTAGCTGGCAAATAACAAAAAGCGTCATACTTGAATGATCCGCATGGCGGATCGGGCTGAGACTTCATCGCCCATAAAGCACGCATAAAACAGCCTTAATAAAAAATGATGTTTGTGAAACACGTGATGACTTACATGCTATTTTGCCACTGGGGCACACAGACCTTTGGAGTATGGAAATGCTGGTGAATTCAATCAAGGAATTAACCCGCATGGGATCAGGTTCCCTTGGGACAGTTCCATGAGTGACCGTATTACTTTACTTGAACTTTTGGCTAAATCGGTATTTGATATGTTTCCCTGTTTCTTGCTCCTCCTAATAATATCAGACTATCATTCACTTCAGAAAACCATTTGTGACCCGTTGTAAAAAAACATGAACAATCCACTATTTTCTGCGATCCCGATGTACGAACTGATCAGTTCCCTCAGTTGGAATTCGCCTCGCAACTTCGATGAATAAAACCTTTATTTATTTATTTATTTCTTCAAGTGACAAATAACCTTACTTGTGCGCTCTAGCTTTGCCAAAAATGCAGACCAATCCCAATGGTGAATTGTATAATGGTGATAAAAGGTTTGAAAAACCGACTGAAACAGTCCAGTAGATGATGAGCTCCAAGGCTGGCAGTGGAATCTAGCAAGGTCGATCTAGTTTTACAGCAAACGCCTCAGAGCTTTGTCCCTAACTTGAAGGCTAAAGCCAGTTTTACTAACCACCTAATGGCATCTGCACCACCTACTCCGACAATCACTAACACTTTAAGTAGTCAAGCTACATCATGTGTGACTGCTATTAACTCATCCCTAGATGCCATATCTCACGAGTTAGTCACAACACCGGCAGCTCCAAGCCGGGTGACATACGCGTCGATCACCTTGATAAAAACGTCCAAAGGACAACAGTACGTATATTTTCTGGACCCAGCACGAGCGATGCGACGTCGTTTTAATAACATTCGTTATTGCTTGCCAAACAATCCAAGTTAACAGCTTGAACACTCAAACCGACATTCGCTAAAGAAACCCACAGTGTTTTAATGGGTATGTGCACTAAAGTTACTGGGTCCAGATCTTGCGCAATGAAGGGCAAGTTGCTAGATGATCCCAACCAGTGGAATGCCATCTGTGATGCCACTGGTATTCGGGTTGAGCCAACTAGGCTGCGACACGTAGTGCGTCACCCAAATTCTGGGCACTACGACGAACCCCGATTCCTTCTAGTAACTTTGAACTCAACCGAAGTGACAGCGACAGACCTACTCTCAGCAGTTTATCTTCGTAACTCATCGAGCAAGGTAGGCATACTATCAGGTGTTCCTTGGAAAGGGCAATCAAATGAAAAAGACATCCATGGCAGCCATTCTACGAACGAAAGCAGGAAAACCGTATTTGTTCACGGTGTTGCTGAACTACCGGGCTCTCCTTATCACGAAGTGCATGAACATGACCGGGAGCATTGGTGCTAGATCCGCGAAACACTCCCTCTGGACCACGTTATCACTAAATCACTGACGAGAATTCTTTCTTCTCCAAACTACAAGGGCTGCGGTCCAAAAATGTTTTAGTCGTGCTACGCTCTGATGGCATGACAGAAGTCCAGGTTACCAACCAAGATTAGTTTAAAGATTGCAGACGCACTGCCACGAAAGGGCAGCACTTCCTTGAAACATGCAATCTCCTTAAAATGTTTACCTCTACAGTCCTGCACCGCGGTAGACAATATCATTCGCGACACCTGATATGACAGAAAGAAACATATGAGAACCTCTCAATCTGGGATGCTTCGTGCTACTATGAAGGCCAATCGAAATCCACGAAACAACAACCCATGCAGGAGACGATCAGAGACTGGCCATTGAACGGTCGGCTTGCAACTAAACACGAATTTGACTTCCCCGAATTCACTTCTTGAAGCTAAAGCACTATCCTGTACGTTCACTTACACTCAAGTCCCTCGTAGTAAGTTGGCCGAAATTAGAGACCTCCAGGCGTGGCACAGGTTAACTTTTGCGTCAAGTTGATCTGCGAGGACAAGATGACGCATTAGCAGAACTTACTGAGACGATTCTGAACGAACCGTAGTATGTATATTTCCCGATTGTACAAGAATCTGTCCCTGGATTTTGGACAGATCATGGGTACAATAATCATCCTTCGTGCGCATGAGTGAAAGATATAATATGGGGTGTATGATTTCAAAATAATTTGGGACCACATAACTTTTGTTGTTGCTGAGTTCTTTGTACCATCTTAAATCATTGAGTAGATCTTCCTTGGTCCCTCCTGAAAGAACTGTTGTGGTGATTTACCCGATGGAAGCATGGTCATTAACGAGTTCTGGTCATGGAATTTGCTTACCTGAATGTGGAATGCTCTTGCATTTGTGCAAGACCTGATTGGGGCTGGTAGGCTATTCCACACGACAGTGTATCTGACGAGGAAGAAGTTGGATCGGATAGCTGTCCTGGTTCTCGGCACACATAATCTTCAGGTGTTTTGCATATATTCCGAGTGAATCTATGTTGTATTTTAAGTATACACAGATTGGAGTAAGTTTTTTGGTTTATGAGATTGTGTATCAGCATCAGGTTATGTTTCAATCGTCGCAACCAAAGGGGCTCGAGCTTAAGCTGCTGGCGGGGCTCCTGATAACTCAAGGTGGTTAATTTACTGAACAAGAGCTTAGTGAATGATTTTTGCAGGTTTTCTAAAGCTTTCCTGTCACACATTCGCATGTTCCAATAGATGACGCTACAGTATTCAAGGACAGGAAGTGTAAGCATTTTGAAAAGCTCCAGTCTGGCAGGGGTTGTATAGATTTTGTGGCATACGTTAGCCACAGATTGTTTGGCACGTGCTGTCTGATACTCAGCTTGCTCTGAGAAATGAAAGTTTGAAGAGTATTGTATGCCTAGATCACAGTTGGATAGTTTCATTCAGATACGTCCATTGTTCAGCTTAACAGACCCTTCAGAATTAAACAGCCTTGTGACATAACGCATGATTTATTAGCTAAGAAATTTAGCATCCATGTGTTGCACCATTCCACAAGTGAATCGAATTCTTCTTGAACGAGCAGCATTGCGCTAATGAGTTCGTCTCATGGAAATTTATAAACAAACTTTATGTCATTGGCGAACAAAAATGGTCTGCCATGTTTTATGAACACCATGATATCGTTAATATAAAGTAGGAAAAGCGAAGAACCAAGTACACTCCCTTGGATGACACCACTAATGATTGGATGTGGAGAGGAGTTATGATTGCCCCTAGTGACTATCTAGTAACGCCCATTTAGGTATGATGTCAACCACCCAAATGGTGGGTCTCTGATTCCAAACGACTCGATTCTTTTCAGCAGCCGCTTGTGGAGAACTCTGTCGAATGCTTTCTGTATATCCAGGAACAATATTATAACTGCATATTTAGAATAAATGGCTTCAGTGATATAATCCAGGTAGTGCAACTGACACGTTGTGCAGGAACGATTGTCCAGGAACTTATGCTGGGCTTTGTTATGTAGCCCGTGACGATGGACAAAATCCATGGTTCCCCTTTTAACTAATTGTTCGAGTAATCTAGCGATGACGGGAGTATGATGGATAGGTCGATAATTAGTGACGTGCTGTTTGGTCCCCCTTTATGACGAGGAACAATAAACGATATTTTCCACTGATCCGGAAAGTAGCTAGGTTCTAAGGACAAGGTGAACATGTTTAGCAAAAGCAGTGGTACGTCAGCTCCATCAAGTTTAATAACTGATGGGGGGATGCCGTCGGAGTCTGGTTTGAGCGATGGGTTGATGGACTTCATAGCCTGTTGGATGGTCGAAAGAGAAAGCTCGACATTAACTATGCCGCTTTTGTAACTTCCGGACAGCAAGTTATAGGGTCGGTTTCTACGTTCATGGAAGCAACGAAAACAGTGCCAAACGCTTCACAAATAACAGGTGGGTCGTTAAGGTGGCGAAACTCCTCATCAACAAGTTCTATAATCAAATACATTCGATTGTTAGTCCTACGACGGAGCAGTTTTGTCAGTTCCTTTCCTTAGCATGTCATCTGCGTGGCACGTTAATGGCCTTCTTAAGGTACAGCGCGGGATTCTGGCAATGATCATGATGAGGCGTGCTCGCGATCAGTAATGGAAGCAGCCGATCTCTTACTATTCCATTACTCACATAAGTTCCAGAGAGCAACGGGCCCAATGATTATCCCTGTTTCTATTGTCCTACTGTCAGGTCTAACCAGTATCACATACCGTAGAAACTGCGTCATGGAAACTGCTGTTCCTGCACATCCACAGTTCTGGAATTGTTATAATTGAGGGAACGCCGCCTCTTGATATGATTGCGTAATTGCCTGATAAGATTGTCGCTGGCACGATCGGAGCACGCCTACGCTGATGACTCGTAACGCTGGCCACTCGAACGGAGTTGCGTTGACCTGATGACGCTAGCTTAGCCGGCAAAACGGAAAATTGAGCGAGCGTGTGAACGATCCTAGCCGCACGTGTTCGGATAGACGCTGAGCCCTCGGAACGGACGCACACGAAAGGGGGTTACGATAGGCGCGCTAATGACTTAGACGCGAAGGCTGGCCAGCTAACGGCTCGCACGCAATCACGTGACCCGACCGACTCCCAACTGAGGCGAAGAGAAAGAAAAGGCAAATGGTCCTCTGTAGGCACTTTTACGACCGACAAAGGGTGGATCACAGCCAGTGCTATGGGTTATTAAGTTAGGGAAAACAGTCACCACGAACAGTTGATAGTTTGCAAATGAGCATTGTCGAAAGGTGCGCAGTTGGGGCGCGTCTCTGAGTGGCTGAGCGCTGCTGCGTTGTGGGGAGGTATTGTACCTCGGTTTCCACAGCCATTCTGCCGGGGTTTCTGACGCGTTTTTGCGGGAATATTTGAGGTGCCCGCAACAGGTATCGATAAGATTCGACCGAATGCTCTACAGGCAGCAACCAGTGATCTGGCAAAACCCAGATAGACTACCTCTAAAGTAATTAAAACATATACTACCAGACACCAGCAAACTTCAGAACGAAGTGTGCTTTACCTTACGTTTCCAAAAGAAGAGCTTAGAGCACACGTGCCCGGTGCTTCTAAAATTCGTAACAACGGAGAGTGAAAAAGTGTTGATACGGAATATGACAGTTGTAAGAGAGACGACTGAGCTTAACGACATAGTTATAAAGTCAGGTAAACCACCACGAGTGGATGCATGTGCCTGTCCCAAAGAAACTGTATAAAGTCCCCGACTCATACTGACTGACTTGCGAACTGAATGCCATGAGAATATCCACACGAATGTTCACTGCTTAGCTGATCTTGATGACTCTAAGGCTACGTATGACTGCCTACCAACACAACCGATCTTCAGTAACAATGTCACTCTCATCCAAACATCTAATACTATCACAAATTGAACTATCCCGGCAGAATTATTGCTAGCCCTGACATTATCCACAGGTCTACATAGAGGTCGCTCAAGTGTTGAGCGTATCGTTACCACAGATGGCGCAAGTCTACACAACATGATCGACTTCAGCGCTAGAAAAGATTCACCTTGGAAGCTGTTGAATAGCAAGCATATTGGCACCTCCGTTGACACGCGCTGCAGCTTTAATAACACCAACAAAGCCACTTCAATTAACGCGACCAAGTTAAGAAAGGCGTCACCTCAGAACACGCCCATAACACTTACAAATCCTGGTAATCTTCCAGAAGATAATGTATTAACAAATCATACTGAACACTCCAATTTGAATGGTAGATCAATGTCAGCAATCAGGCTTACACAAAGTCGAACCAATTATCGCCGCCCTGTGAAGCCCTTTCTTGCTGATCTATCTGCTGCAAATTCCTTGCTTAATCAATGCGCTGGACTTCGCCGATTGACACCATATAAAAACCTCACATTTAGATATCCGCCTATGTATAGCTCAATTGGCAAACCGACCATGTTTGCTACAATACCGCTCCAAGCCTGAGAGCGAAGGTTGCAAATAACGTCCCAAACGATGTTCCAACTGCGAATCACATACATACCAAGTCTCTAATTTTTGTTTATCGGTGGCCACATGGCTGCCAAGCACAATGCATCAGCAGGTCTTGCAATTCTTCCAACAGGTAATTAACTTATCCCAAATATGCCTGAAATCAACTACGTGTATGCAGACTTTGCTCACGCAAGTCCCTCCACTACATGGGATGATGTCCTTCATCCAACCATATGCAAAGTCAGTAAACCTACCAAAGAAACATGGATTCGAATAATGAACAATGAAGAATGGTTTTATACAGGCTAAGAAGCATTGCTATACAAGCCCCGTTGGGTGGTCCACTGGGTTAGCGAAAAAGGTTACTGAAAAAAGCAGTTAGTAGTTTTACCATCAAAATAATGGACCTATTGTTTTTGTTTCCGTAGCCCTGCACGCCGAGCTTTTCCATAGCTTCCGTAGGCAAAAAAAGTAAATCCAAAATATATTCCAGGAACAGGACGGAGAGTAACGTCAAGTAACAAAATGTAAGTGGCGCAGTACGTCATCCAACCGACTTTTACATATTGCTAGCTTGGGTGCTGAAACAACAGATTCCGGGAGAGCATTCCATGGTTGACATACACGAATGGAAAAGAAGTTTCTACGGCACGCCAGGCGTCTGCATTGTTCTGCCAATTTGAAGGCGTGGCATCTAAGATTGGTCTCACTGCTAAGTTGCGGTAAAGAGCAGCAAACATGATTTGGATTGTGTAAAATCAAATATGAACTAATCAACTCGCTCCGTTTTCGTCGTTAACGCCCGCTGAATACGCCCAAACGTTTCATCCTACGATTGTACGGAAGGTGGCACATTCCAGTGACGTATATAGAAGCCGACGTAAAGGTTAGTCAGGTGCAATAAGGTGGTGCTTCAGTCAAGGATTCCAGGCTGGGATTGAGTATTCCAAATATTTGCGAAGATACGCATTCAGAATTTGTCTGAAAAGAGTGGTAAATAGTTGTCAGCACCCCGTAGTAGCAATCTGACGTGCTGGCGACAAGAATTCGAAGGCTTTGCGGAATGCTCCAAAAATATGGATTGAAGAAACAAACTTACCGTTTACTGCATATGTACTCGTGGTTTGGCGCGCAGAAGAGTGAGGGCCTGTGTCAAAGTAGCAAACAGTAGAGGCCTGAATTTGCATGTCATCGTTGCACTCACAATCGGATAAATAGTCGGTGAGGCACATTCACTGGTCCCCTATCTCTCGAATTGCTGCGAGACATTTTAGACAAGCTGAGGCGAGAAGTAGAGCTACGGCTGGTGGTCGTAGGTTATGACAATACACCATGTCACACACTTTTAGAAGCATTGGCTTCGATCGAATGATACGAAGGGGTTACCATTCTGAGATTGAGCCCATACTCCCCGTGTACCTCAATCCCATCGAACATGTTTGGAAGGCGAAGAAGGCCCGAGTGAAGAATGAAGTGCGAATGCATTACGAGGAACTTCTGGCCGGGGATCCCCGGAACCTCACGACGCAAAGGGAATAGAGGTTGCAGTTTCTGGAACGCATTGCCAGAACAGCAACCAGTAAGATCAGTATTGCGGGATGTGGTAATGCGGTCCGACACATTCGTGTACATTATCCTGCTTGTTTGAAAAAATGACGTTCTTTGATTACATTTCCGGTTCATCACTTTAGACATCTGGTTGTATAGCGTATACCACTAGAAGCGGGTAGGGACACAAGGCAATTCAAAGTCTCAGCGAACTGTGTGTGCACGTACGTAGGGTTAAACATTCATACAGGGGTTGCAGCGATATTTGATATCTCGCGTTAGGTTATGACATGGGGCTGGCATTCAATGAGACATATGCGAGTGATATTTGTAGCGTATCGTCTACTCCGTACTGAAGTGTATCGCGCATTACTCGTTCATGGACAAATTAGACAATGCAGAGAAGGTTTCAGGATTTTGAAAAGTAGGACGTCTGGAAAGTGAATTTCTGAAATACTGTGAGTTATCGAAAGGCATCAACAAATCCACAAGCGATTGATACACCAAAAGTAATTGATACGCAACTCCTTGCGCGGTCACTAAGTCATCGCGTAAGTGGACGAGTCTTATGCTCACGTTATTGTGATGTCGGGTCAGAGTGCACTTTATACGCCGCTAGAAATAGCCGGTTCTGCATTCGGGGGAACACTGTGGCGCCCGAGGCAAATAGTGCGCTTGGTCGCGTCGCATACCCGGTTTCGCTGCCGCGCTGTAGTACAATCGCGAGAGCTTGAGATGTGGATTCACACCTAAATACGGATGCATGGCGTGCAGTTATGATTTCTCGCCTATCTGTTGGCGTTTGGTGAACTGGTGGTTAAGAATTTTGATAAGGACATAGCAGGCTTGACCGACATGGGTCGATGTTATGGTCGTTAATCGAGTGCCTAGCACCTAAAACCAGCGCGGGCGAATGGACGTCGATTCGACGCGTGGCGTGACGAGCAATGTGAACTGTCAGAACACATAGGGAATGAACAAGTTACGTTTGACACGATCTCAAGGGAAATATTTCCAGCAAGATCATCGTTAGGTTAGCAGCAGTTGTGTAGTCACTGCTTATGCTACCCGGTGCAGTCGTTCGTTGTTCGCAC